>JAWLRI010000963.1:5871301-5907480 GCA_034781795.1 Crypturellus tataupa | reverse complement strand
TTTTCACTGCTACCCTTTCACCCACACTTGATCAGCAGGTCACAAGGTGTTAAGAAAATCAACTTGTTTCATGTGTTTGTGCAAACCATCATATTAAACATATAAACAATCCATGGTTATCTCCATTAAACTATAGCTGATTATGTGGGAAAACTCTGAGCTAGTTTTCACTCTCCACCTTAACATCTGCTTGGAGGATACATTAGGTGAAATCAGAAAAAAAAATGTCAGAAAATAAATCAGAGGTTATACAACTCATTTCCCATCCAACAGAGTGCTGTGTCTCAGAGGAATAGGCAACGCAGCTGCATGTGTAAAATGCAACTTTTTAAGCCCATAGGTAGAGAGAGAAATTAACAAATGAGTGATCTTATAAAGTCATGTTCCTTTTTGGTATTTTAAATATGCATTAAATAGTCATGTGAATACTTCCTTGCACAGGATTAAGGTTTATGTTAAAAAGTCACATGCATCCTAAGCCAGAGACCATTGCTAGTCCTACTTATTCTTTATAAAAAGCTGTTTCGGGGAAGATGTAGTTATCCGAACATGACTTCAAAATCTTTGAAGTCAATGAACTCTATTAAAGCAGATTTTTTTGCTGAATCCGTTTTGGTGGCTGATTAAAGGAACTTATATTCATTTAGAATTGGCACTTTTCAACGCTAATGGCATGACTCATTACCATGAGGAAGTCTCAGTATGGAGTTGAGGAATGGAGGAATTTTAGTAGGCCACAAATGTTTGCAGCTCAGCATCCCACTGAACTCAGGCATTATCTGTCATCAAACAGATGGATATCCTACGACCCTGACAATAAACTGACAACATCTAACTAAAATGTTTGCTATTCAGCCTCAATTCAGAAAGTATCTGGAATGAATAACAGTCTTTCTTTGGTTTTCTTCTGACATGAAGTCCGTCTTATACCCTGCCAGTTGCAATAGGCAATACAGAGGAACAGAAACACGGAACAGAGAGTCTGACACTGTTGATGGGCTATGATTTTACTAGTTTGTTTGCAATCTTAAATTTTTAAAACTGCATGGGTAGCCTGAAGGCCAATGCTAGAAAATAGCTTTATTTTCTTCCACTATTATTTCACTGCATGGCCATCAAGTGCAACAGGACGCTGGAATAGCTTCTGAAAGAAATGTGTGATAGACAAAAACATTAAGCAATACATAAAGTTGACAATAGTTAACAGAAAAAATAAGGTCAAATTTTAAGTTTACCTTCCTTATGCATGACTAATGCTTGGTGACAATCCTGATTTTTTTCATCAGTTTAAAAACCACTTCCCGAGTCATTACTTCACAGACTTTGCGCCGTTGCTATTCTCAGCCACCCCAGCGACAGTGTGACTCACTCAGAATCAGGCAGAGCGTAGAGGCTGGACAAATTTCTCCATCTATTTTCCTGCAAGCCTAAGTCATCCTTAGCCTATGAGGAGGGACATGATCTCCCTTCGCCTAAGGAGGCATTTAATCCCTGGTGTCCTCTGTGGAAAGGCATGGCAGGTGATGCAAAGCCCAGAAGGGGAATATGGCACACAGCTGCCTATCCTTCCACATAGGCCACCCAGTAGCCTCTGATGTGGACACTTGTCTGGGTCAGACTGCAGCTGGGAAACTACAGGTGCAAAATGTACTGCTCAGGCCCTCCGCTTTGAGCCTGCCATGAACTTCATGGAAATAGTAACATTAAACTGTTGCCTTTGGGATACCAGAAAGGTGATTAGAGTGACGCTCTTCCTGAGTGAAGCATTTCTGTTAGGCCGAACAGGACTTTGTAAAGGAGGATTGATTTTATGGTCTTTCTTTCAAATGACACATCTCCTGAAATGCATTGGTCCCTATTATGTATCAGTAACATATTTGAGATATGTAGCTCTTAACAGGTCTGACATTTGATATAGATACATACTCACAGCATATTTTCTGCTTAGAGCTGAAGCCTCCAGCTAACAAACCAGCGTAAACATGGAAAAAATGAAGTATCCACTCTCTTTTGCCAGGGCTGCCAAGCCAGTCGCTAGGCAGGGCAGAGCCTTCCCAAGCTGAGGGCGCCCTGAGTCATCACACTGTGCTGTATTCGGACACACAGGAGGTCGTGGTCTCGCCTTTCCTCTAGTCCCTAGAAAACCAGGCCCTCCTGGTGTTCCAGTGCTCCTCAGAACTGCCCGTAAAGGAAACCGTAGCAGGGCAGGACTCAGACTTCCAGGGAATGAAGTGTTGCCAAAGGCAGCCCTGGCTTCAGGCTGGAAATGTGCCCCTCCTCCCTGAAGTGTTGCGTGTGCTTCACCTCTATTGCTGCTAATTCCAAGTTCTGTTTAAACCATGCTTAATAGATTTTACCTAGACAGAAAATCTCTATTCCTATGGTTCTCCATAGTGACATTTAGGTAATGTTTCAGTTTTGGAAGGGTATTTCTCATCTCCCATCCTAAACTCCACAGAGTGGCATTCCAGAGTGGCATTCCAGTGGTAGCAGGTGCTGGGTAGCACCGAACACCTGGGAATGCTCTGCCCAGCAGTGGCTCCCCTCGGGAAGCTCATCCCACTCCTGTGGCCAGCTCCACGCAGGTGCGTGTCTGGGGAACAGCACTATTTTGTGCTCCCGGCACGCATCCCGACGGGAGCAGGGGTCTGGAAATGCTGCCAGGAGCTTTCTTGTGCTCATGTCGTGCCAAACACCTTGAGCACCGCACAAGTTGGCATGTCGGGTGCAAGCCCAGAGCGCTGCCAATAGCTCCGGCTCTGGCCCACTTTGGCCTGGGGTCAGCCAGGAAGCCTGGAACGAGAATGCAGGGGATTTAATGATCCCACTTTCCTTCTCGGACTATATTTTGCACAGGGCTGGGTGGAGGCACGCTGCTCGGGGAAGCAGAGGAAGCCATTGCGCCCACCACCCGCTCTCCCAGGACTTGCTCTCCAGCTTGGACGCGGATGCGGGACATCCGCATAGCAATCCTCGATAAGGGGGGCCTGAATCGAAAGCCATTTCCTGAGTGGGCCGCCAGCTTGGCCAAGCCATGGCGGGACTCACACTCCTCCTGCTCCCGCAGGGCCTTGGACCTGCCAGAGCGAGCCTGGCCCCTTGCCCGGGGCGAAGCGTTCAGCCTGCACGAGCAGCGGCCGCCCGCCCCTCAGCGCACCGAGGGGCACGGAGCTGCTTTGGAGCCGCTCTGCCCTGCCACAGTGCTACGCGGGCACTGCTCAGGCCCTGCGGCAATGGGGCTGTCACCTCTATGGACACAGTTTATGTTGTTAATTAAAACTTATCGCTGTAACTTGTCAGCATATAAAGCATACGAGCTCATGGTTGATGCAGTGTCTCTGATGCAGTGGTTTTGTGACGCCTATTGGTCCCAGTACTTGAAACATGAGACTGTATATTGTTTTTGAGGGAAAAAAAAACGAAGTCAGAGAAAGAAGGAGGAAAAAAACATTAAATAAGGAAACATAACACACATAAGCCACATTTAAAACTGTCATTTCACTGAAAATGTTGTAAGGTAACAAATAGTAAAAATATTATAAAGTTCCTATTGGGAATGTGTTAGTTCTGTTATATCAAGTGTATCTCTCTGCAAGCATATCTCTGTTATTACTGTCTCTGGTAATACTAAAATGAAAATAGAGATTAAAGGGTTAGGTACAGAATAGGAAGTTCCATAACTAGCAAAAGAGGGGGTGAGTTTTCTGGGCTACCAATACCCACTGGGCTAGGAATGCAGTCCTTGGTTTAATATTCTTTGGGCAGCTTCCAAACAATGCCGTGTTGTGGGAAGGAAGTTATAAAGCCGTTGTTTCTCTGTCTTATATTGACTGCACACAATGATCTGGAATTCCCTTGCTTTGCCCCTGCCTACTGCAGCCAGCCTGTGAAGGAGGCTATTGTGGAAACAAAAAGCAGTTGATCTTTGCAGCCCTCCCTCATGAGGCAGCTTTGAATCTGCAGTCACTTTTCTTCCAGGCAGTGGAAGAACAGATCGGTATCTGATTATGCATCAGCATATTCACAAGTGCTGAACAGCAAACGCTCACTGGCATCACTTGTTAGGACCGTGAAAAGAAATGATTCAAATCCTTTAGAAATTGCTCGATGGTGCTTTTGAGATGAAGTTGCACTAAAACAAATTGGTTTCTAAGCACTTAAGAATAAGAGTATGAGAACTGCTGTACTGGATCAGACTGAGAGTCTCTTTGGTATCCTTGCAGTGACCAGATATGGATGCAGAGAAAGGCGCACAGGAGTGTGGCGTGTACTAAGTGATCCTCTCCCCAACATATCCCTCCAGCCTGCTGCAATCCATGGCTAAAGGGCTGCTGGAGCTGCAGGCTGTGTGCGCCTTCTTAAATTGAGCTGTTGCAATGCTAGACCTTCCCTACCAAAATTTTTCTAAATCCTTACTGAACAAATTAATATAGCTGTCCTCCACAGCATTCTGAGCTCATGACTTCTGCCACTGAATTAATTTTAATGATTGCTTGAAAATCACAGCTTTTGTTTCTTTTTCAGTTAGCTTTTTAACATTCTTGAATTTGGAGAAAAGGATGAAGAGAAAAAAAAAACAATTATTCTCATCTTCCCTGGACTAAAGATTATTTTATAAGGCTGTATGTCCTTCCATCATTATTTTTAGAAGCTAAAGATGGACAGCAGCTTGAAACTCCACATGACATTAGTGAATGTCTCATTTTATCCATCTGTAAAATGAGAGTTCTACTATTAGGCTTGTTTTTAAGACTTTGTCTTACCCTCCATTCTAACTTCTGGAAAAGCTCACCTAGAGCTCACCTAGAACTCTTCTAGATTTTTTGTAACCTTTCAGATATTGCAAAGTTAATGGAGACTGCAGGGTTCTCAGTTGCACTGAACACAGTGATGCTGTACAGTAATTATTTTGGTTTTCGTGCAACGAACTTGATACATTTGCTTAGGAAGAAATAAAAAATTGTACTGAAGAAATCACTTTGTAGTGATTGTTCGGTAAAATCATTCTTTATCATTGAACATATTTTGGCAAGAACTGCACATGTATCGATGATTTACTTTTTGTGAATTTCATATATGCAAAGCACAGTATGCAGAAATGGTCATGGTATGTGTAAATGGCTAGACCACATGCAATGTATGAATTAGAATGATCTCTGTTGAACTTAGTGAGCTCATCACAAAGAACATGTACTCTCTTCTTGTAGAAGGGATAACATTCCTATTCAAATTCCAAGGATATTTTATGAACCCTAATGGGAAAACCATCATTCTAAGAAAGGACTTTCTGAACATCACATTTCAGATTCTCTGAGGAACTCAAGAAAGCATTTTCATTTCTGAAATTCTACTTTCACATAAACACCACCTAGAATATGCTACTAGACTGTGTAGTCAGACTGGCTAAGGGTTGATTTTTCTCTTTAGCTCCCTCTCTAGGTCGAGGAGTTGTGAAGAAAATAGGAATTTTTTTAATTATCTTTTCAACAAACAAGGTAAAATTACCTTGGGAAAAGAAATTAAAAGGTAATCTTACCTCCATCTTTCAGTGAAGTTTTATCTAATATGACTAATTTGCTGTAGAACTTTAAAAATACAAAAATGATTGGAGCGACGTTGCCCATTGACTTCAGTGAAATGTGAGTTGACTGTAATTATTTGAAAATAACATGATTACCTATTCAGGGATAATGCATACCCAGCAACAAAGGAAATCCCTGCCCAAAGCAATAGGAAGGTACGTTGCTTGTGAAAGTGGTAGGCTTCTGCCAAAAGAAGACAGGGTTATTAGATTCAATCATGTTTTCTTCTGCAAAGATCAATCTTAGAAACTATCCAGGTGGAGACAGTGATGGATGCACTCACATCTGAAAACAGCCATTCCAGCACTTCTGCTTCATTTTGTATTCCCTTGCAGCATCTGTAACTACTTCTACATAACTTATTTTTTATGTTGGTATTTTGGTATATTGTTTGAATTACTTTGTTCAGTAAATGCTTAGCTGGCTTTTTAAGTAGTTAGTATTGTTAGTATTGACATCATTTTTCACAGTAAAAACTGCTCTAGATGTCAATTCACTAAAAATTCATTTAAGCATGAACAAAGGTTCTGTAAGACCCATACTGTGAGTATGTCGGAAAACTACAGGAGATTTCTTTCTTTTTGTTTAACCTGTTGGTTCCTTCCAATGCTGAATGGTAGCTAGGAAGCTGAGTTGCATCTCCATTACTCATAGTCATGTGCAGCTGACTACAACTAATGTGGATATAATTTTAAACATCTGTGAACAGAAACTGGGTAGCCTTGTTTCAATAGGTCTCATTGCATGTATAATATTACATAAAAAAGTCAGCAACTGTCCTCTGGCAGTGAGGCAACTAATACTGGTTAGCATTCATCGTCTTCAGTGCTCTTATTTCCCCAAACTAGGAGACTACATCCAGTCCGCCAAGTAAGAATGGCTCCTGGCCCACTATCCCCATGAACCCATGTCTGGGAAAGTGCCAGCTAAAGCTCAGGACAACACTGTGCTGGGGATGATTGGACAGTGTAGACAGACTTATACCAGTGCTTCAGCTATGCTCTGGCCCCGTTGTGTTCTAGCACAGGTATCTCTATGGCACAGACAAAGGCTGTCAAGAAGCTAAAATATGAATGTACACTGGTTTAATATAACAAAGTACCTGTCCTGCTCCTCTCTTTTATCTTGTCAGCAAAAAGAAAAAATGTATATATTGATTGCTGAAAAAAAAAAAAAAAAAGTAGCTGGTCTGTGCATATCTGTTCTGCTTGCTCCCAGCCACAGGAGTATTACACGCTCCCTGAGATGACACTTGCTGGGAGCGCGCGGATCCCACAGGAGCGGATGGAGGGAAGCGCTTGCCGAGGTGCACGCTCCGTGCTCCCTGGCACGCCAGCACGTCCCGCTGCGCAGACTGGCACACTGCAGGCTCCTCACGCTTGTGCAGGAGGCAGGAGCTGCCAGCCTTCCTGCTTTGAGGTTTCCTCCTGGCCACTGCGTTTGGAGGATCTAAGGAGATTGGGGCTGTAATCACCTGGATGTGACTCCCGGGTTGCTTCCAAGGACTCCATTAGAGGTGCCGCACAATAAAAATGAATGCGTAAGGGGTTATTTGGGCTTGACACCGTGCATGGGACTGGAGTCCAATTATGTTTTTATTGGTAGCGAGATCAGATTATAACACCGTCTGCATTTCACGGCCACCGTTTCGCAAGCTTTCGGTGTGTTAGCTAACGCAGGGATGTCTACACCACAAAATGGAGCGTGGCGCAGAAATCATCAAAGCAATGCTGACCGAAAGACGTTTAAGAGAAAAAGAAAAAGCTCCAAATCATAAAGCCACAAGGCACAGAGGAGCCCAGTAGAACTTCCCCAGGACACTTGCGATGGTGAAACCCAGCTCCATGTCATCTCCCACACCTAGCCAGGCGCTGCTGACGTCTGCTGGGGCAGCCAGCGCTCTCCCAGCGCTCAGCATTGCTTCCACATGGATTCAGGCAAGAGTCCTGCCTCCCAGCTGCTGGTCTATCATATGAACAAAGTGATTTCTCCTCTTTCCTGGGGAATAGCAACTTTTGGACCTTAGGTTACTTGCTATTGTCTGAGTTCTGCGTGAGGATGACTTAAAATCTTCCAAAAGATTTGAAAAGTGAGTCAGGTGAGCAGATAGTCCCCAAATACTCCCAAATGCAGAGGCAGTTAGGCCCAAATAAACTGAGAATATTCTTTCAAGGCAAGTACTTTCTGAATGCTCAGTCACCTCAGAAAAATATTTCACCTCTTCCAAATAACACTTGAATCAGTTTACAAGCCTCGTTCGTTGCACACAAATTTTTGTAAAGATTTATTTGACTCATTCCAAATAAAATATAACTTTACAGAAAGCAGAAGGCAGCGCATAGTTGGCAGTCAGTTTCTACTTGGTGCAAAATAACCATGGGCTTCTAGACCTGGGCGTCTAGATAACTTGATATGCCTTGAACTTGGACTACTATACAAAACGAGTGAGGATTGAGGCACACAGTCAGAGCAAGGTAAAGAAACGGACTCCTATTTTCACATATTCATTTCTGAAATAATATTCAATGCCAAAAGAAGGATTGTTGGTTTTAAACTTATATAATAGCAAAAGGATCATAAATTAGGAAGTCTTCCTATAGTATGTCATCTGTGATTTTGTTGCTTTTATCTCTGCCAGCACATGCTAGGTGAGTTTTTAATACCTACCATTTGGACACTATTTTTAATAAGATCTCAGAGTTTAATTTAATCTCTCATTTCAAAATGATTCATCTTTTGATAATAGCTTTTGCCTCAAGTCACAAGGCAGTTATAATTTCTTGATTGAAGCAGTTAATGATCCTGCATTTCAGATGGTGCAAATCAACTTAATTACACTGAATTCATTTAATTTAGCCCTAAGTGTTTACCAGAGTTTGAGAGCACCTATGAGAGGTCAGGTTGCAAAAATGCTACAAGAAAATACTAAATATTTTTGTTGGAGTCTACTTTTTCATTTATTAAGAAAGAAATGTAGGAAATGTACATTCCCTGGAAATATTGTCCCACTTTTTGTAAAGCTACATAAGCTGAAATGCCCTACCTGCACAAACTGAAGTCTTATCATTTTATTTTGTTTATGTGAACACAAACCCTCTGCTGAGCAGTAATATTGCTGAAATACAAAAGTCAAAGTGGAGGGAGAACATATAATGAGAATTTTTGGAAAATATTTCAAACATTTCTATTAGGGCTTTATTTGTGATTCATATATTAAACCTACGTGGATTTACACAAATATTGTGAATGTTCCCCTGAGACCAATTTATTTCTGGTTTCTTTTAATCTATTGTATTTTTAATCTTCAAGCAGCATAAAGATCATGAGGAATGTGCTTTACTTTCATGTGCTTATAATTTTCTCTATGTGAATACAAACATTGTAGTTACATTGGCATTTCACAGTGTAGAACATTCTTTGTAGAACAGTGAAAAGGGGCCAGAAGCCAGTAGGTTTGACTTTGAAAAGTATAGTTAAATTAGCTGAACCTACGTATTATAAACTGATATTACAGAAAGGCTTAGACAGCCTGAAAGCTTTACACTTGCTTTCTTTTCATTGAAGACTGTGTCATAAATATTTAAAGTAGTGGGATTATGAAAAGCAAAGAGCATGAACATTTTCATTTGCTTTTTGCGATAAAAAGCCTAAGGCAACAAAACAAAATACACACACACACACAAAATAAACTCCCTTACTTACATCTGTTGCGTGTGGAAGTAAGTTTTTAGGATTCTTTAACAACACTTCATGAAATACTAGTTTTATCTACAATAGAATTACCAACAAAGAGAGCTGGGCACCTAAACCATTTTGCTGGTTGCATTACCAGAGCCTTCAATCTGTTCTTTGAAGTGTTACTGGCACCTGCCACGTCAGACCTTCTCTCTCAAACCTCAACAAAGGAATAATAATAATGTGTGTTGGTAGATACAGAAATACGTGTTTGCTTGGAGGAAATGTCAGTCAAAATCTGTACTATCAGTTGAGCAGAAGCTGGATCTTTGCAGGTAGCCTTTGCTTCGGAGGGAGTTCATCTCACAGATTGGAAACTAAGCACGAGAATGACTCTTCTTGTCTCTTCTTCTCAAGAAGGGGCTCAAGTCTGGTCTGGTCTCCAGGACAAATGATAAATTACATCTAGTAATTTAGTCTTATTGTAAAATAGTAAAGTATCTAGTAAAATAGTTTTATTGCCTTCATTTGAGAGCCTTTTGGGTTTTTTTTAACTTATTGAACTTGCTGCAGGGTGGTTGTCTTTGAAATTAGCCAGAAACACACTTTTAATGATCTTGAGGACTTTTTATTAAATCAGCAAGATTAGTTTTCACTGCACTTATTTTTCAGCACACCTTTTGATTTTATTTTACTTGGTAGCATTCCTCTCCAGGCCTCCCACAAATGCATTTTCTTACTACAAACTTACTGAGTTCTGCTGGTGAGCTCCTTCCTAATAGGTGTCCTCACTGAGTTTAATCTCCTGAGAAAACTTACTTTTATTTATTATTTATGCCAAATTATTAACCACAAGAAACACACTTGGAAAATCCTTTTTTAAAGTGTAGATGCATCACTGTTAATGCTGTCCGATATCACTGCCCCTTTTTTCTTTCAGTTCTAAAAGTCTGCTCCTCAACAAGATTTCCGTAAATATGACTCTTTTTCCTTTAGCATAGGCTGATAAGAAGCTGATCTCAGAAGCACCTTTAAAAGTATGACGTGAACCAGGCTGGAGAATCTTGGCCAGGGCAAACACAGGGGTCTCCAGCAGTAGCTAGATGAGCAGCCAGGCTCTTTGAACCCAGCTCTCGTTATGTGAAAATCTGCCTTCTAATTGATGACATCTGCTAATGACATCTGCATGATGGCTGTAGCCAAACCAAGCAATGTAAGAGGAGGCCAATCTGAGGAGTATAGGGAAAAAGGAAATCAGAGATTGTATCTGTTGATTTTTCTCTAAATATGGAAATTCTTATACAATAGACCATCAAATGTAATTTCCTATGTCTTGGAGGACAAGCTGTACGTTTTTTAAAATAGTTCAAAAGATTTACCAACTTGAGCTCACAGTGTGGAAGTAGAGGGAGGGGGCCAGAGGAGCGTAGGAAAAAAGTGTGGAGCAGCAGATATACCCCACTCCCTCACCCAGCCTTTTCCAAAGGCCCCTCGCTTTAAGGGACTGCTGTGCATCAGCATCCCACCTGGCCCCATTACTTGACAGAAGACTTGGCCTGTCACGAGCAGAGGGCAAGGACGTCTTTCAGTGGCAAAAGGCAAAGGGGACCCACAGTTTAAGTGCGGAGACGGCCAGGAGGTGGCTGGGCAGCTGCACACACCAGGCGCACGAGGACGTGGGAACAGCAGCACCATCGTGGCGGGTGGGTGACCCGTCGCGGTCATGAGTGGTGAGAGGGAGGAGCTGCAGGAGCGAGTGCATCCTGCCCTCCAAGATATTCCCGTTGCCGCTCGAAACTCCAGATATGCCTCCGTGTGCCCCCGAGTAACCCTGCCGCCTACCGCCAGCCGCTCTGGGCTCACCTTCCTGCCACCCGGAGTCACAGCCCTCACCCTTGCTGGGCCAGAGGGAATTAGGGCTGACGCCGCCTCATCGCTTTGCTTATCTGGCTTCCAAACGCTCCACTTACTGAGTGGGTTCGGAGGCTGCCTTTATCATTCAGCATCGGAGAGTCTGCCTCAAGGCTGCGAAACCTTTAAGAAACCACTGGGCAGTTTTAAGACTCTACCAGGCCAAAGAGGAAGAAGAAAAAAAGAGATTTCTGAAGAACTAGGACAACCTTTCTCCCAGTACTTCAGGGGTTGTTCCTTTTTGCTTTCTCAAGCAATACTTGCTGAATATTTGGTAATAGATTTGAACAGCCTATTCTTGCCTAATATCTCCAGGACGTTACATTACTGAGAAAATCAGTGCAAGTACAAAGCAAATAGAGTCAGTTAATTATGGAAGAGCGTCGGTTGCAGGCATACTGATTCCTTTAAAAAAAAACAATCTGGGGGAAACTTCACTACCTCACAAGCATCCCAGTGTTTAGCTTTGGAAATGTGTTTGTATCAAATAATGTTTCTAGGTAAACCTAAGAGCCCTGAATAAGGATCCATCTCAAAACTGGTGGTTTTTGTATGTGTATGGACTCAGTCCTCAGGAAAAGAGTGACTGAATGTTCAACAGAAGTTATTTTTTCTCTCCATGTCCACCCCCCCACACACCTCACTCCCTAGATTTTAACCTTCTGCATCAGTAATAGGGCTGGAGTTAAAAGAAAATAAACCCCCGAAAAGTCATTTTTAGGTGGAGTACACTGATTTTAGCTCAGCTGAAGAAGGAATGCTGAGCCTGAAATCTTGACCAGTCTTTCCAGCTGTATCAACTAGTTTACCAAAGACTTAATTCTTTCCCTTGCAAACCCTGCTTCCAATATCCATAGAGCAACATAGCTATGGAAATACTGTTTGTGAGAGCTGCTCTTGTAAAATACATAGTAGAAAGTTTTGGTCAGGGAGCCGTAGAAACAGAAAAGCTTTTCTATGCTAGTTAAAGGTGCCTGTTTGATTGTAAATTTAGGCAGTTCTAAGCTATCTTGAAAGATAGAAACCTGGGAATGAGAAGATGTTCGGGTATTCTTTTAAATTTAAATGAGCTGTTCTAATACCTATGGGAAGTTGGTTGAGGAAATGTATAGGAAGACAAATAAATCACATTCTCTGAGAGTCCCTCAAATACCCAGCTCTATTTCCAGATGTACTCAGGACTAAAACTCAGCTAGATCAGAACAGATAATTCTCCATCCTCGTCAACCTTGTACTGCTTTACCTTGGCTGAAAAGTTGGCTTTCTCCTACTAATATAAAAGGTAAGGAAGCAAAGGGTGAGAATTCCCTACCAGTAGGCAACTCTGAGTTAGTGTAACTTCAAAGTTACAATATGCACTTTGAAGCTGACAAGGAAGGTTTCTTAGGCAGGAGGAAGTTCTGAGTAACACTGATGCAGAAGTAGATTAGTATATTTGAATTTAACAGCATTGCCGCAGCACAGCCACGGGTAAGAAGAAACAAATACAAAGCAGGAATGCAGGAGTACTGAGAAGTTCAGTTTATGCACAGTGTCATCCACTGCACTGATATCTCCTGGAGTTTCATCAGGAAGGGAATTGCTTCGTGGAATTTGTATGCTTAAATGAAGAAATAGGTTAAAACAAATGCTATGGTGCAATAAATGTCTGATGATGCACATTTTATGCAGTGGATAATCTCAAGCCTGAGTGACAGTGGTGCCACCACTTACTCTGGGCATGGCCTACTCTGAGTCTTTTTGAGACTCAGAAACCCCTTTCCCTCTCACTTTACATAGTAAAATTACAGAAAGAAGGAATATAAATGATCATTTATTCCAGTCTCTCCTGTAAAGCCTGGACAATCTGTTCTCAAAAATCTGTAAAGAGAAGGGTTCCAAACCTCTAAATTCCTGTTTTAGGGAGAATAATCAGGGCAACCCCATTTTATAGTTGGAAGAGAAAATAAATCATGAGAAATATTTGAAATGATACTTCAGAGCTCAAGTCTGGTCCTGAACTTGTGTAGAAAGCAAAACACATTGTGCTGGGCTGTTCAGCTAAAAGATGATACGCCTTGGAGAAAACTCTCATGAAAAGGAGCAGAAAGAAAATGAAGTTCTTAAAAGAGAAAATTTCCTTTTACAGTAATGTCTTTCAAATTCTTAATATGTTATAAGAACATTTTTTGAGTTACTGGTCGTAAGGAACACATATTATCAACAGATCATCGCTTCTCCATTGCAGTTGCATTTCTTGGGTACTGTTATGTATCACCCCTGGAGGGAATTCAAAAGTTGTTATTGTAGGGGAACTTCCACAGATAGGAAGATGGACTGTATTGAATTCCTCTTTACTAAAAAATAATGGTTTGTCAGGGTGGGAAACATATATAACCCACTTTTGGAACATAGTCTGGATAGGAATAGAGAGCAGAGATCAGGAGCAGGTCTAGTAGATGAGTAATATACTTTAGGATCCTGTTCTAAGAAGAAAACTTAGAAAAAGACCAAAAAGATACTTACAAGGAACAAAGATACAGAAAAGTCATATAATGAGCTTTGAGCCAGGGTAGGAATGGAGTCCTGGAAGAAATGTATCTTCTCTGTGAGATGCTCTGAAGAGCACATTTCATCTACTTTCTTCAGGTCCTCTAGGACCATAACAGAGCCAATGGTCACTTTCTCTGGAAGGACATAAAAGGGGGAAAAAAAAAAAAAGAACTCTGGTGGAAGCATAAGGAGTAAATGAGGACAAGAGTGGAAGAACAAGTGAGCAGCTGAGGTGATCCCACAATTGCCTATGGGATTTTTTTATCTTGGTAATGGTGGAAGATGTGAGAGCTGAGCATGACATGTTGAAGCACTGACTCACAGGCAAAGCATCACCACTGAGAAGTAAGAGCAACGGTCAGCAGGAAAGTTGCAGAAGATGCAGCCCGCTATGCCATGCCCATCACGGGGTGTGCAGCCAGGTCATCTAGCTCAGAACATTTGCAAAAACATCCAAAAAGTCCATGCCTAAGGACTTTATTTCCTACTGTAATCCTCCATGAACTTCTTCCCTGCAAGGAAAAAAACTCTTAAGTATAGAAGACAAATGATCTCTTTTGATGTTTTGTCTGAGATCAAAAGGGAAGCAACTTGTCTCCTTTTACCTATGAAATTAATAGCTTCACATTTGTTAAGAAGACTGATGTGTACTAGATACCATGATATATTATGTTGCTCCCCACTGAACAAAGTTCCATCTACCTTATCTGTGTCCAAAACCAGTAGAATCTTTAAAATGTCCTGCTAAAGACCCCAAATATATTGCATTTAACTGACATTTTTGCAAGTTGATACGCTTCCTAGTTAACAATTCATTGGTGTAAGCCTTCTTAAATGCCTTGCAAACCCCAAATTTTAATCACTTCTCCTCAAAAATCAGGGATTTTTACCTCAAAAAAAAAGAGGTTTCTAGAAAGATTTAATTTGTAATGGCAAAAGAGGAAGTAATCAGGAAATAGAGGGTTCCTCATGCTAATGAGTGAGTGTCCAAACAAAAACGGATCCATTATATTCACTATTCTTCCATGATGACATTTTTAGAACATTTATTGTGAGCAGATCAACAATATTTAGCAAAGCTGCATTGTATTTTTTTTCATTCTTCTCCCAGGCTTTCAATGGGAGATTTAACAATGGGCCATATGAAGCTTTTCCTGAGTTCAACATTTGTTTTCCAGATTTACAAGATTCAGGTAGCCCTGAGCCATGATGTAATGTTAATGATTTCCCCCTATTCTCCACCAGACTGTTTCAGCTCTGAAGGAGTATTGTGCAGTATTGATAAACCCCTTGAGAAGACCACAGTGAGTGGTGGGATACAGCAAAATGCAGAGAAACATGGAGCTCCTCAGCATGAGGACAACACCGAGGATGAAACATCCCTGACTCACAGCAAAACTTGGCAGACCTCCTGGCTGTGGGGGGCAGGAACTATGGAGGCACGTGGGAGGAAATGCTGCGGGAACTGATGTCCACCTCATTCCTGAGGACTGCTGTGAATACACAAAATCTGTTATCTCTATCAAGAAGAAGAAAAATGAAAAACCAGACCTTCTTTACGAGACAGGTGATGAGTGCTGCTCATTAAAAAAAAAAAAAAAAAAGGAACACTCCAAAAATGCTAGGCGTTATGCTCATTTACCAACTTCAGACAAGTGTGGGCAAAAGTTTGGTTACAAAATAGTAAGCAGTCTTGGGGGTGTGCACTTCTTGTAGAGGTATGGTCCACACCTGAGCTACACCTGCTTTGAGTTCTTGGCTGCTCCTTAATTCCACTTTTATTTGGTTCAGTTTTAGGATATTTTTCATCAGTCGTGCATTTTGCCAGGCAGTTTAAGGATCGCTGCACAAAACACCCGACCATGATAGCATGGTATTGTATCCCCGTTTACCTTAATCCTTGGATGTACTTAGTGGAACTGGTTTACCTTATAAGTCTTAAAGTCTGTTGTCTAAGTATAATATTTTAATTTGTGCTCCCTGTATAATAAATAGGGAAAAATAGAAATCCCAGAAGAACAGAAGACCTAGGATACAGTTGATCTCACTTTCATAAAGCTACTTAAAAAGTCACCTGGATTTTTGACCTTTGCCTATAGAGGGAGCCTAGGTGACAGTACTAGACTCAGACTGAGGCAATTCTTGTGACTGTAAAGATAGATGAAATAAATTCCCACCTTCAATGCCTTCAATATCATTTTGAACCACCCTCCTGAAACCCTGCTGGGGCATGAAGCTGCTTATTAAAGGCTTTTTAAAACACCCACTGTTACTTATGGATGGGCCAAAACAGAAAAGGTCACCTGACATTTACTTTAAATAAGCCAAAGGTCAAAAGAGATAGGATAAAATATAATCTTCAGCTTATGGCAGCTTTCTCATGCCCAGCCCACTATTTCCGCTTATATTGCAAAATTTTAGCATTTTCGTAATCAGGGCACAGATGACTAAAACCAGTTCCAAAGGTTAATGCCTCCAACAGCTCTTATTGGTAGTGGGTTTCAATTCATAGATCGTTTTATCTACTGTTGCAGCAACAAATTGACTGCCAAATGCCTCTTATTATTATAAAGTATTTATAGATTCATTAGTTGTATTCATTACTGTCTGCAGCACTGGCAGAGTTAGGAAGACAGACTCTTTTTGTTTAAAAAAATATATAGTAACTATTCCTGACTCTTCATTTCTCATCCTACAATAAAGCCTTGCCATGTTTTAACATTGCTTTACAAGGTACTACTGACATATAATTGTGATAATTATTGTTGTGCTTTAAGAGAGTTCTCCTCCTTGCATGCAGCCTTTCAGAGATGCATCCATCCACCCTTTGACTCATACCGAGGTAATAAGTGAAGAAATTTATCTTTGGGGCAAATCTTTGAGGATTTGTTAGCTGATGGAGCAAGGGAGCAGTGCAATGTATTGCACTTGAACTATTTTACAGAAGCCTAATTCATTTCTGTGTTGTATCCTATTTGTTACCTTATAAGAGAGTTTTGCCCAGGCAGTAATTAGACATTAATCTCTGCACTTCACAATGACCTGTTCTCCAAGAGAGGTGGTACTTGCTCAGATTACATGCTTTCTATGACATGCAAAATGTAGGCAAGTGAATTTCTTTGATGGTTCTACCACAAACTGAGACTCTTTGCTTTCATAATAGCTTGATAAGGAAATTATAAGGTCCATAATTGTGTCTCCATAGAACTTCATTTTTTTTCTTTACATATTATGGTTCTAAATTATCACACACAGACAGGCCAGTGGAGACAGTTCATACTAGTAGCAGAAGTGCTTGGAGAGATGATAACTCCTGTGTGAGTTATCTTCTGCTGTCACATCAGGGCTCATGGGACACTGCCAGAGCCTGCTCAAGGCTTCTCAGCAGAAGAGCCAAGCCTCAGCATCGCCCTATGGACACCTGAGATGCCCAACTATGTTTTGTAGTATGACAAGGAAGGTTTTAGAAAAGGTGAGCATGAAAAGAGAGATAGAAGAAGGACACAGGTTAAGAGCAGGGGACAGCTCTATTTCAGTATTGTTAAGAAGTAAAAATAGTTTGAGGGAAGAAGAAGTCACCTCCTTCATTCCCACCACGGCATATTGTTCTTCTCTCACTGCACACAAGGTTCTCTGCCATTAGGCATCAAATCTGTCTTCTCCCTATGGCACTGCCTGCCATTCCCCATGTTAACCACAGTGCAGCCTCCTTGTTGGTGTCTCAGGTGGGATGGAGATAGAAAAGAAAATGGTCTGTCAAAGCTCTGGGGTCACCCTGTTGTAAGACAAAGAGAAGAAAGCTGGAGGAGCAGAGTAGGCAGAGGAATGATGAGCAGGGATTCCAGGCTTCTCCTGCTACAGGTGGGGACGGGCTTGTCTCTTGCTTGACAGCGCAGGAGTGGTTATCCCTCACCCAACATCTGTAGCATAAAGAGGTGTTTGGAACATTTCAGTATAACGGATACAAAATGGGGATAATGAAACAGAAAGTACTATGCAACACCGAAGCATTTGTAATGGTATGTAGTTTGCTGGACCCTGTAGATGCTAGCAAAGGCCCTCACTTTCCAAAGACACATTTCTATTTCCAGTACAAGATTACAACAGCCCATAATTTTCAAACTAATCCATATGAGAGGCTTTGAAGCTTCCAAGAAGTGTCACTGTGAATTTGTTTAACAGCTTAGCACACGACGTGGCTCAGTTTGCTGGCAAGGTCAGAGAGAGAGGTCACTGAAGAAGAACTTCTGGAAACAACTGGACAAGCAAAAACTGCTTCAGTCTCAATCTTAGTCTGCAGATATATTCAATACAATTGTTCCTACATTCCTGCATTAAAAAAAAAAGTCTTTTCTTGCTCACAAAGTCAAACCATACATTGTTCTTTACGCAACAAACATTTTTATTTGTTCCTTTTAATAGTATAATCTGTTCCTTGAATGTCCTTTGTAAATAGACAGTGAGAACACATATCGGTATAGTGAAGGACAAGGGAAGAGGCCTGAGCTGTTAACAGCCAAAGGGAGCAACTTGTCGCTCTGCTCCTTTATTTTGACTTAGTGCCACGCAGTTGTGTTCAACAGACGGGATGTTGCAGGAGTGCTCTGTCCTGAGCATGTCCGAAAGGGTATCTCCATCTGGGTGCACTATAACACTTTAAAGGCAAGCAAGGCAACTAATAACATTGTAGTAAAAGTTCCCACATTCATTTCCTCTCTTAAGACAAACACAACTATTTTTTCTTTCTTTGGAAAAACAAGGAAAATGGCAATGCTCCCGCTCTATAGTTTCTTTAATAGCAATCCTACGTCTCATTTTAAGCTTTTCTAATTCTGTGACATTTTTTTCTCGCCAAAATAGAGACAGTCTATGCTCCTCCCTCTCTAAAATGTTCCCTCAGGAACTCTTTGTACTTTCCCTTAGCTGCTTAGTAGGTTCACTGGAGCCCAGCTGCAAAACATGGCTCAACTTTGCATCTGTATTTGCAATCAGTCACAAATTCATGGCTGTTTTCCCAGGCAGAGAGCAATTAACTAAAACCTGTAAAATCCATTACCAAAACTTCTGGAAACATCAATTCACCCAAACAGGATTCTGCTCTCAGAATTTCTCTCTCTAAGTTTCAAGACTAAATTAGAATTCTATAGATATTTAGGGAGAAATCACTCCCAACTCACCTGATACCTCTTTCCCTCGCCCCTCTAACTCACTAGTATTATATTCCATTATTTTTAATTCTCTCTTTGCTTACTTCTCACTTCCACTTGACCTGAAAACATGCTGAAGTGACTTAGGGTAATGCACCATGAACAAATCATTGCCTCCATCTCTAATAGCTTGGTAGAGTTGGACACCTCCACAGGGTGCAAACTAAGGTAACAGTTAAATTCTGAGGAAATGAGCTGCTTTCACCGTTTTTCAGTGCAGCTTTTGCAAAATATGTAACAACCCTTTCCCTTCCTATTCACAGGCCAAGTCTTGTTAAATAATCTGCAGGAAAAGCTACATCCAAGTGTCATTCCTCTGAATGCATTGTAGAAAACATAAGACATTTATCCCTCTCAAAAAACATCCCAAAACAGAAGAAGGTGGTATCTACATTCTGTCTTTTCATCTGTCTCTAGGGAGCTACTGCTGAGCTGTCAAACACAAAAGTAGTTTTAAAAGTCTTGTTGATTAAAGAGCTACAAAAAGTTTCTCCAGTAATTTCAACATCAGGCCCATAATTTCTGCTGTAACTAATGTACCAGCACTAGTAGATTAAGGGTAGGATCTAGGAAATCCTACTTTCTGTTCATAGCACTGCAGCCAACTACCAGGGAGTGATACTAAGCAAACCACTTTAACTAACATTCCCTATACCTGTTCCCCATCTATAAAATATTCATAATAAAAAAAAAATACTAAAATGAACTGGAGGACAAAAAAAGGACTACATAGTACAGCAATGTCTTAATACAGAGTGACATAGATAATATGAAGAAAGATATTCACAACTTCAGATATCTCTGCTGTGTCTTGCGTTTCTAGTTGTCAGCCAGAAAGATGTAAAAAATGGGGAAAATTTTACTGGAATTCTTTGCAATAAAATTGACAAAGGCAGGATAAGGACAGCTCTAAATAGTTTGTTACTGGTAATGTAGTCATAAACTCTAAAATATGCATCACTTGGACTCAGCATGTCATGAAGCATCTCAGTGTATAGTGCTCTTAAGATCATTTAGCTCCTAAATGTGGCCTAAAAATGGGTATAATACTGATTTACTTAATACAGAGGTGTCAAACCTCAAACCAACAAACTAGATCCAGCTTGACAAACCAGTTAATCTGGTCCAGCTCTACCTGTGCACCTTCCCAAAGTTTGCCGGTGTCAGACCATAGGGCCTGATGAACTGGTCCGGTAGGGCCACCCATCCCTGGCCACCAGCCTCCCCAAGACCCAGGCTTCCTTCCCACCGGAAGGCAATCACTGGGCTGAATTAATTGTTCAGATAATGGCAACCTACACCTATTTGGGGGAGTTTTATTTGTTTGTTTGTTTTCCCTAGGGTTTTCTCAGAGGTAGTCAAAAAGACATCAGAAACAAGAAATATTCAGATGTGCCTTAAGAGGCACATTTACACAAATTCAGGTTCCAGGATATTGTAATGCCAGGCGTAGGGGAGGTACGTGACCCTTGTGTCCTATCGCCTACCTTATGAAGGCTGGGTAATGGTGACTTAGTCTATATATTTTATTTCTGTGACTTGCATTTAGTGCTTAAGTAAAAGATGGCTCAGACGTTAGAAGTCATAATACACTATTTCAGCACTTGTAGAAATGTGGAAATAATACAATTTGTATGACTGATGTGCATGAAATAGCACCAGAAAATCTGCAGGTCTCTGAATGGTGAGAAAAGATGAATGGTTCTAAATATACAAAAATATGATAAATATAATGATTTGCCCTGGCTATTCAAGCAGTTTAAAGAAAGAATAGTGGCCTAAGCATTTCTAGTTTAAATGGTGTTTGTCTGCCTCTATATATTTTCCATTGATGTGGGAGAGCTATGCAGAAAATGAACAGCTGCAGGCTTCGCGATTTAAGGAATCAGTTGTGGCTGCAGCGTCCACTTTGATGATATCTCCCTATGTAGGCAGTGCTGGAACATATAGCTAAAATCAGCTTTTGCATCCATATGGTCCCTTCTCAGCTTTGCTCACAAGGCGCCTTTCATGCTACACTCAAACGCTGCCTTCTGTAGGCTGGGGGCACTGCGCCTGGACCCCTCCATTCACACTCATCACCCCGTTTTACTATCTCACCTGGGCAGAGGACCATAGTATTGCAGCACAACTAGCAAAATCTGTGAGAGGCTGAGCAAAAGACAGGAGTGCTCAGTTTCTGAAAAACTGAAATTTCTAGTAGTAGCTTGATTTTCACACATACAAATAAACAGTCATATTACTAGAGTGTATCTTTGACCTGTGGCCCCAATTAAAAAAAAAAGAAAAAAATAAGTGTTTTCAGTGGCTAATGCTATGTCTTTTCTAAAAGGGTAGCATGCAGAATTCTTGATGGTTGACACCTTTTGAAAAGCTGATATCCCCAGGTGCAGATTTGTAGATGACATTCCCTCTGGAGCTGTGAGCATACAGCAGCCATCATGTTTCTGTCAGCAAATACTGTACCGGATTTGCTGGACGGACACGTTCACTCTCTCAGGCGGGACTATGAAAGGAAAAACCAAGCAGATGCAGCTCGTCCCATCCAGGATGCCAAAGGACATGTCGCTGAGGAATCACAGCTTTGTTCATGCTACAGTAAGGGCGGTTGCTTTTGATCCTTTGTGGCCTCATGAGTAAAAGTTATGGCTGCTTTTCCTTTGCCTAATTACCCAATAATCCACCAAGCAGACGTGCTATGCAACTCAGAGAAAACTGCTTTGCAAGATAAGACGAAATTTGGGTACTGCAGCTATCTGCATTGATGGAAGGGTAATTGTAGGGAGGATGGGGCCAGGTTCTTCTCTGTGGTGGTCGGTGACAGGACAAGGGGTAACTGATGTAAGTTGAAACACAGTAAGTTCCATCTCCATGTGAGGAAGTGCTTAGTTACTGTGAGGGTGACAGAGCCCTGGGACAGGCTGCCCAGAAAGGCTCCTTGTGGAGTCTCCTTCTCTGGGGATCTTCAAACCCACCTGGATGCCACCCTGTGCCACGTGCTCTGGGTGTCCCTGCTGCAGCAGGGGGATTGGACTAGAAAATCTCTAGAGGTCCCTTCCAATCTCAGCCATGCTGTGATTCTGTGAATGCAGCATTTGTATAGTCTGCAACATTTTTTTTTCTAGGATCTTTAGATTTCTCAGGTTTGTCACATCAGGTGCCACAATGCACATTTGGAGCAAGGGCATAAGCATTTCCATTTCTCCCATCTCCCCATATTCACTTTGAATGACTCGTGCAAAAATGCTCAAAACTGCATTCAGGAGAGGGTAGGGAAGATTCTCCTAAAGGGACGCAGCTGCATCCTTCACAGGGAGGTGGAAACAAATGCACAGGAACAGGTTGCAGGGGAGTTTTCCCTGCCAAGACGCTGCTGCCGAGGCAGGGTGGCTCCGCGCCACTTCCAGCGCAGCCCTGGCCACCCCACGCTCTGCTGACTCAGGGCTGAGGCTCTTCTTCAGCCACCTCTCACCTGGCTGATGCAATCCTGTCGCGCTTCCAAATCCTTCCAGACACACTCGCCTTTCAGCGTAGAGGTGCACGCAACACGGACCACGTGCTACAGGAACCTTGAGCAAGTTTATTTCGGATTGTGAAATGCTGCTATTGGAAAATGCTAAGCCTGTGCTAAGCCTTGTTATCTCACTGCTTTAAGAGCTGAAAGCATATCTGCAAGCATATCTGAATCTTACTGCCAAAGTAAGGCTTTTCCGCAGGCCGTTTTTGAGTTGGTCTAACTGACATTCCTGGCAAATTGCCTCCTCCAATATTTTCTTCTCTGCTGACCTGGCTTTAAATGTGGCTATTGTCCTAGATCATGGGCCCGACAATCTACATTATACCAAGTGAATTTTAAAGAGGCTTTAAAACTTGTCCCTTTAACATAGTGCCGTGACCCTAAATATTGGCCATCACCCAAGACTGAGATGCTTAGTTACCATGTTCTGAAAGGGCCACGTGATTTATACAAAAAGTGCTAAACCCATCAAATCAAAAACACAGTGACATGCATACATATCATATGATCAAACATCCTGAGTAGTGACACTTCCTCTGCCTTTTGGCCTCCCCGATGTTTCTTTTGCCTTCTTTTTTTTCCTTTTTATGTAGAGGAGGTGTCAGAGAACACAGATATTCTTTGGGGTTCTTTTTTACATAGCACTTTAAAATGAAAAATTAGAATGTTTTAGGCAACAAGTGAAAGCAAATTTAACATAGCTCCTACTTTCAGGTCGCATCCTTCTATTCTCCTTCACGGTCATGTATTCTGCAATCATGGTACCAGATGGAGTCCAGGTACACATATCCATAACCTGTGTGGTGGCAAAACCCATTTGGGTCTTTTCCTTCCAATAAAGTGTTCCAGGTATTTATTTAGATGACTCTAGAAAACATGCTCTAATATCCCTTCCTCGGTTTAAGACAAGGTGTAAATCACAGTCTCAGGTATTCTCCATAGACATCCTTGAAATGAGTGAGATGAATGAGGCTGTCAGAATTATGACACCCCTGAGGTCATGGTACAGGGTACAAACAAATACTGTGTGGATTCTCTCTGGGGCAGCCTACAGAAAAAAAAAAATTACTCTTCCAGTTGCACATAAAATTAGCCTAAATTCTGCAATTAAAGTAGAATTGATTTCCTATAAAGGATATTAACTAGATCGCCAGGTCAGTTATCTGTTCAAATGATACTTTGAGTACTTCCTAAATTTGTTAAGCTTAACCAGAAGAAAAAATAAATGGGGAAAGCATGATAAAAAGTATATGTCACAGTGCAATAGAGGGTAGCTTATTAATGAGCAGGGAGAGATGAAAAGAGGAAGCCTTAGTCACCAGTAAGAGTGCTGGTTTGGCGCTGGGACGGATCCATTCCTCTTTCTGCTAAAGGATTTGACCTTCGACCCATGCTAGAGGGGCTATCAGAAGTGCCAGAGTTCAAATATTTTGAACTGAAAATAGCTTTCTGAAAGGAAATTTTGGTACCAATGCCCACAGCAGGGACACCATCGATGGCCGGGTGACCCACGTATTGACGGACAGACTGCGGACACGCAGCGGGACCCTCCGGCCCTGTCCTGGAGCTGCAGCGCGCTCCTCCTGGGAACGCCGTGCGTGGGACCCAGCCTGGATGTGCCAAAGTCAAGCCCAGTTTTTACTAGCACAGTGTAAGATAATTCTCTTCAGTGAATTTACCATGAGAAAGTTTTTTTTCCCACTTTCCCCATAAGATTAAGGCAACTCTTAAGCCACCTCCAATATTCATTTTTTGGGTGTTGGTGGGGAGGCGATTCAGGTCATTTACAAATAGAAAGATGAATGTTTTAGAAAATTATGAATTGTTCTTCTCATGAAAAGAGGAGTCTGTCATTGAAGTGCATAAGCAACCTCAGGCATTGCTGGCGCTGTTACTGTAGGAAAGGTCAGCAGATATGCTTGTATACACCCATGTAAAATGAAACTACGAGTGTGAATGGGTTTTTTTTTTTCCAGTTATTTTAATGGCAAACTGCTTATTATCCTCAGTGAAACATATATCATTACTCAAGGAAAAATATATATATATGTAACAAACAAATCTACTTTGCCAGATTAGATTTCTTCCTCTCCAACAGTGAGCACACTCTGTACACATAGCAGCTTTGCTCTTCCCAATAAACCAAGCTCTCTTGAGAAAAAAAAAAAAAAAAAAAAAGTAGAAAAAAAAAGAAAAAGTAGAAAAGCAGAAAAAAAAGATAATGCATGCTGCAACCATGAGATGTTTACTGGCCCTGCTACCCAAAGACATCCAATTCTCTAAGCAGGCAATTTGTACCTCAGTTCTGACATTCTTTCCAAGTACAGGCACAATTTCTCCATACATAAGCAAGCTTTTCGTTGGCAAGGCTGTTTGGGAAGGAAGCTATCTCAGTTTGCCAATGCCTCAGAGCTATATCTCCAGCTCATTTGGATATGAAGAAAATGTCATTGAAATATCTGATTTACAATTAACTACAGTAATAAAGCATTTTAGAAAATGAATTCATTTCTATTAATCTAGGTAGAAATCTTCCACTTTATCACTTAAAATGAGCATTTGAGTCATTTTTAGCAATTTGTTTATCCACATTAATTTATTGAATCCATTTATTTTAAAAATGACTGATTTTATTTTTTAATTTTTTTTTTTTTTTTTTGCTAATTGTGTCATTGTGATCTTTTATTTGGAGATGACTGTTTGGGTCTTAATCTTGTTCAAGATCGAGAGTTTCAAGATTAAGACACTGAAATGTAGGTAGCTACTGCCTGTGGGTGTCTACATGTGCTCTAGGTTTTCAAATCCCATCATAGCCAGCAGAGCCCTAGTTAATGCAGCTGGTGGAGCCTGGAGCAGAGTGACCAGGGTCTGCTTTAGGGTGAGCTGGGCCTCTGGGCTCCACTGTCTGTGTTCACTAAGGGCTCCACAAGTGGTACCAGGTGCCTGTGCAGAGGCATTTGGGCTGAGGCCCTGGTGAATGCGGGGACACCTACAGCAGAGACCCAAACCAGGTGTCTCGGCGGTCCTGCCTGAGGTTAACAGGGAAAGCATACATTAACAGCAAAACTTTAAGAGTTCCTTGTATCTTGAATTTCACTTGACTAATCCATAACATTTCTAACTAACTCATGTGAACTTGTTCTGGTTAAATGACCTTTTTTTAAAACAATTCATCTCTCCCAACTCATGTTCATTGTGTCTGTCATCAGCCCTATCAAAAATAAGTTAATGCGAAGCAAAACACTATGGTCAATATCAAACAATCAGAGGCAAATTTTCCTTCAAGAGTATCTGATTATTCCAATAATACGAAGAAATACAGAGTTCCAACTCAGCAAATCCTTGAAATTTGCCATAATTTTTGCATGCATTTTAAATGCATTTGAACAATCTATCATGGCTTTGAACAATCCATCATGACCACAAATTGATTACTCAGTCCCTCCTCAAACCAACTGCAAAGCAAATATATATTTATTTTTAAGCTACCTATAGCTGTGCAGAGGTGATGAAACAAACCTGGCTGCCTGCAACCTTCCTTGCCTGCTGTCCTGGAGACACACGTACCCAATATCTGCACCCAAGGCATTGCAAAGCAGACAGGGTTGCTACTGTCACGTGGTGCCTCAGAGCCTGAAAGCCAGGCAATCCACACAGTTTCCCAGCCCTCCACTGGCGTTTTATGTGGCCTTGAGAAATGTCCTGGGCATCACCAGCCCTTGTGAAAAAAAGCAGAGAGCAGCAGTGCCTTCTCCCAGCGTCCTCAGCATCCAGCATCTCTTCCCCATGTGTCCCAGGTGCTGGCAGGGAAGGACAGCAGTGCTCTCAGAGCCCACAGTTGGTGCATGCTGCTTTAATCAGCCCAGCTTTCACCCTGCCAAGGTGAATGTCCTTCACAAGTAGGCACTGCTGGCACTGAGGCCAGCAGGCTTTGAAAAACACCTACAATAAAGGAGCATTTACGGGGGCTTCTAGCAAAAAGAATCGTTTTAAATCAAAATCAAATCAAAAATAAACAAAGGAAGGAGAGTAATGGGAAAACAGAGTGAGCTTTACCAGTTTTGCTAATGAGAAATGAGACCAGCAGCCCCTGAAATGAGGCAAAACAGTTCTGAAAACTCAAGGAAAGAAAAAAAAAAACTTACTGAATAAGCTGACCTACAGACTAGAAACATTTTGCAGTTTTAGAGTCTGGGATTGGTGGTACAAATCAGGAACAGACCAGTTTTGGGGAAAAGTCATTAATACAATAAATACACACGAAATACACATTAAATAGCTTCTTTTACAGCCCTTTTGCTGGATCTGCTCTTGTTTGAAAAATCAGGAATGACATTGCAAAAATCACCACTACCTTTGGCCCTGGCTCTGATAAACAACCAAAAGACTCCAGGTGCAAAGGATTTGAGGAGCTACTTCTACTTTTCCAGCTCCACAGTGGCTGGAAAAACAATATAGACAATTTTACCTTATCTCTATAAACAGCATCCACTGCTGTTAGTGCATCATTTTTCCAAGGTGCCTTTAAGACAAAACTTCTCTTTAATATGAAAGGCAAAATGTTAAGGAATACACAGTTTTTGTACTGGAAGAAATCTCTCCTGCCCAACTTTGTGGAATTTGTGAGGGAAGATGAAAGTTATGAGACACAAGGAAAGCATTCAGAGAGGCAAAAATCAGACTTTGAAGAAACCTACTGTAAGTTTTACACGTGACAAAACTACATTGTAAATGACATTTTTCCATCACAGAGGAACACACAATTCAGTAATTCAGCCCCCTCTGCCATAATGCAGTAGAAGCCAGCACTGCTTGTCCATTCATCCAAAAGTGCACACTCCCAGAAACTGAACAGTGAGGTTCCTAGTTATCACGCTGCCTGCATGATAATAGTGAGCTGTTTCCTTCTGAGCCCACTCCATGGCAATTAATATAGCTTCAAAGATGGTGATAATTACAATTTTATACTGTTCTGCAGTGGAAAAGGGAGCCTTTAGTAGTTCAATAGCTGGGATTTATAGGTTTCCT
Source organism: Crypturellus tataupa (assembly GCA_034781795.1). Classification (NCBI taxonomy): domain Eukaryota; kingdom Metazoa; phylum Chordata; class Aves; order Tinamiformes; family Tinamidae; genus Crypturellus; species Crypturellus tataupa. The sequence continues at coordinate 5,880,028 of JAWLRI010000963.1, read as the reverse complement.
GAGCCCAGCCGTGCCTCACTTGGCTGTGGCATAGACAAGGCATTGAAGTTGTTCCTTAAACAGAATCCTACCTGTTACCCAAAATAAAGAAAAATCAAAATTGTATGTATGCAGGCAAGGGCTCCATCCTTGGAATTTTCAAGACCCAGCTAGGACAAAGCCATAGGCGACCTAAGGGGACCGGTGGTAATCCTGCTTTGAGCAGGAAGTTGGACTAAATGACCTCTAGAAACCTCTTTCAGGTAACACTTCTGTGATCATTTAAATGTGTATTAAAGCCTTATACATGTAGAATACATTGGTTTTGCATATGAATTGCAGTCTATTTGCAACAGAATCAAGAACGCTCTATTTAAAAATGAAGGTACTTTCCCACCAGTGTATCCAGGACTTGGGATGACACATACTATCACGTGCAATGCTTGTGTAGCTCATCTATCAGTTCCTTGGCTTGCAGAGATCTTTTGATTTCAAAACAGGAAAATGGAACAAGTCAGTGTGGTCCCTCCCATGCAAGGATGCAATTAGCTTCAGTCACTGTCCTGACCCAAAAAGAGAGGGCTTTGGTATCAGAGGAGCCATTGACAGTGGTTAAAGTTCAGAGAAGAAACTTCCACCAATTTGCAAACAGCACAAAGACCTTAAAAGGGAGCAAAGGAACAACACAGATCAAGAATTCTCCCTTATTCCACTGAATGAAAAATGTTTAAAAGTATGTAAAGACTCTAATTCCTCCATTATGTTTGGATTATTTCACATGTGAGGGATTTTTTTTTTCCTCTGAAGTGTTAACAACAGCAATGCCCTAATCAAGACCGAAAGGGAAAAATGGTAAATTCAGGGTCTTTTATGTGTGTTTCAGAGTGTTAGTCAAAGAAGGACCTCAGCCCCGAGGGAGCTGCTGCAGGATGCTGTGTTTTAGGAGCACTTGGGAAGCAGTGCTGCCTAATGGAGCACCCCGAAAGTTGCAGGGGAAGCTGTGAAGTACCCTGGCTTTGGGGTCCGGGCTCAGAACCTGAGGGACAAAGGAGCAGTGTAGGGTTATGTCTGCCCGCGGGGGCGCAGAGCGGGTGCAGAGGCAAGGGCTATAATTTAAGGTGGGGCTGAGGAAGGTTTGGCCTTGCCTGAGTAATTTTAAATCCAGATTAGTAGGAGGAAGTGATTAGCATAGTTTTAAAAATTCATTAGTGACTTTCTACGCATCTCGTAGCCTTTTCTTTAAAGTATTTAACGACCCCATTATTTTAATGCCTGAGTATCCCAATAGGCACCCTTTAAGTAGAGAATATTATTAAGATATCTTTCAGATGAGAAAGATGAGCAGGAGACTACAGCCAGGTGTTGAAAGGCACCTAAGCACCTTTGAAGATCTAGGTGTAATTAGCTCAAAGCAATACAGAACATCAGTTTCAATGTCTTGTAGTTTTGCTCACTAACCACCCTAATATCCTTCTCTTTTGTTATTTATTGCTCCACAAATGGATGTAATTAGGTTACCTCAGTAGGTGCAAGCACCTACTCATTTATTTCTAAAGACATGAATAATAATTTAGTACCGTCAAAACCATGTGCAGTCATCCTCTCTGATTTATTTGGAGATTAATGCGTTAGTGAATAAAAAACAATGTTCCATTGCTCCAGCAATGTTGTGGGGTGTTGTTTTTGTTGTATTGTTTGTTTTTTATATTTATCATCTATAGACAGAAAGGGGCTAAATCTTCTCACAAGAAGTCTTAGGAAAACATCGTTTCGGTTTTCAAACAGCTTCAAGGCTGGCTGAGATGTGGCTAATTGATAAAGGAGAAAGAGAGAAAATTATTTTTTTTCTATGAACAGATAGAGAATATAAATATGCTGCTTAATAAGGAGAATAACTTTATGAGACTTGGTCAACTGAAAACATCAACGTCATTGAGCATGGAATGTAATACTGCTCTCTCATACTGCACTGCTCTATTTATAGTCATTTTTCATTTTCCGCAATTTGTGCAATGGGAAATACACTAGCAACATGTTGAGAAATCAATGCTTAACATTCACTTGGCTCTTTTCAGTGCACGATTCTGCTGTAAAAGCCAATGGGAAACCTGTGCACGCACTTTACACTGTTTTAATCCCCAAGGAAATGTCAACAGTGTTTCAAACTGGAATTCTCTACAGAATTTAGGGCACAGACTAACTATTTCTCAAACTTCATGGAATTCAAGTGACCAACCATTTGGATTCTCTTTATACCGGTTTTCATCACCCATTTCTGGCAGGCCCAGGGTTTTGAATGTCTGACATTTCCCTCACTGTCTTGTGGTGCTAAAATATCACTTAGTTTTTTATCTAAGTTTCTTTTAATTTTCATTCTAGAATTATGGTAATGATTTGCTTTTTCCAAAACAAGCATGTTCCAGAAAAAAAAAAAAAAATCATCTGACAATTGTCTTTGGAGGAACTAAGTTTTAATGCTAAGCAAGTGCAATCCATTTACTTAATCTATCAAGTGATCAAGATAGATAGCAAGACTATCTATCTGAATCTTTCTCTCTGTTCTGTGGGAAGTAGAGAGCATGCACACTATCTTTTTCCATGTCACTTTTTTCATTTCACTCTCACCAATATTCTGAAGTGAACTGCCTGTATTTTCCCGAAAGACCAAAGCAGGAGTCACTGTAATTGTGCTGTGAAAGCATGCTTCTGAAAAAGTAGTTATTGGAGGTGACAGTACAACCCAAACTTGACATTTGATGCCTAGTTTGATTCAGTCCTCAGTGTTAGACCTTACTGCATTATTATATAACTTGATTTAACTTCACAGAATGTCTCTCAAGTGTGTTTGGTGTGTACGTGATAGCACAGAATCACCAAATCATTTGAGTCTAAAGGGACTTTGGGAGGTCACAGTGGGAGTAGACTCACTTTAAGCTCATCTTCTAGATTGTGGATACCTCACACAATACAGGTAACTCTAATCAGTAGAGAAAGAAAGAGAGAGGTCCGTTCTTAAGGAAATTTATTATGTAAAACAGGTGTGCCAAGTTGGTAGGTTGAACTGATACCTGCAACTGCCTGAGATGATCTACTGACAAGAAAAAGAGCCTAACGAAAAAGTTAATTAATTAAAAAGTTAAGCCTAGTTAAAGCAGAGGCTTAACTTACAAATGGCCAACCTTGGGTGAAAAAAATCCTGCTGGTAAAGACACAGGCTTATGTCTTTGGCTTTGCTTACCGTATTTATGTGACATTGGGCAAGAAACATCACCTCTTCATTCTTCTTTTTCTCCACTTTAGAAGACAAGGGTGATGCTTGCTTTGACTGTGATTCTGTGTGGTTTGACATGTGGAAAGTACCAGATGAATGCAGAGGGCAAAGGTCCAGCATGAAGCTGAAGGCAAATGAATTACTGGACTGAAAATTTAATCCTTTTTAAGTGGCACACTCCAGTGGTAACAAAAGGCAACATTTTTTTTCTTTTTGTTTTCTTTCTTTTCATTTTTTTCAGTGTTTCTGGTTGGTAAATAGATGAAGTATCTCTAACAGGCCCAGGCAGGTGACAGGTCCTGTAAAAGGACACGAGCATGAAAAGATTTCTCTTGACCTGGAGAATGCCTAGTCTCTACAAAAACCTTTCCTCATTACAAAGTCATACTGAAAACACATCTATATTATTAAAAAAGGGGGTCAAGGAGAGGAAGAGAGAGAACTGACCTCCTTAATCTTATCTCTGTAACTGCACTTATTATGGTTCAGTACACACCTTCATCTAAATACAAGTAACATTTGGAATCTTTTTAAATCTGATTTTTCACGTAAGTGTTGTAAGAAAATGATTCAACACAGTAATTACCTCCAACCATAATTGTTTGTATTTGTTTACATGGTAAATTATTAACAAAACAGTATCTGGAATTGAACTTTACCTGTAAGCACAGTCAAGATTATTGCAGCAATATACAAATATAATGTCATAAATGTGCACCGGGTGGCTACTTAGTAGTAATTTAGTAACATTCTGCATTCATTTTAAATATTACATTTGGAACCAAATTAGCTTTCTTTCAAGAGTGATTAATTTGATCAAGAAGGCACTGTGCAGTATAACTTATAAGCAATATGCCATTTTATGAGCTAGCAACTCACAGCTACACCCTGATGTCAATCTTTCTTTGAAACTCTAGTTTACAAGAGGAATGATTGGGATAATCTATTCTAGGAATAGTGCAGTGCTTTATAAAGTGTAAATTCATCACCTCGTATAGCCTGAAGCCATTATGCTCTCCTGTAGCCAACTCACATGACGAAAGGATTGGCCACTCCAGGTTTATAACACTGTTTAAAGGTAATGCAGTAATACTGTGTTTGATCCAGTCCCTAATCACCTAATAGTTAGGGTAATATTCTAGATTTCTGTGTAAAAACTGTGCAATTTTGATTTTTTTTTTTTTAAAGAAGGTAAGTGAGGGAACCCAAACCTTCTGACTATATTAAGGACAGGCTCATGGAAGAACTAAGTCCTTTCAGCACATTCTTCTTCATGCTCTCAAAAAAAAATTAAAATACTGATAGAATTGAAGACAGTGATGTTGGAGACATTATGGATACAGAGCCCCAGGCACACAGTTTAAAGAGAATTTTTGAAATAGATGGGAAGGTACTGTGGAGAATTGGGAAAGAGGAGAATGTAGGGAAACCAGGACTGCCTGTCCTGTTGCAGCACAGACTCCTGAAGCCAGATACTGTGATCTTGTAGTTCTTAATACCAGCAGCAAGCCAGCTACTAGACTATTATATAACACAGCTCCTTTCCCATGCACTTCCCACCACCGCAGTAATCTCCTTCCAGCAGGTTGTTACATCCACTCTTGTGCCTGTTGCAAGCAGGGTCAGCGAGAGCTGCAAACAGCTGGGCTTGCCACAGTACTCAGCAGAATTAGGGTACAAATGGAAGATTTGGGTTTGTGTCCTTGTTGACAGAACATTTACACTTGCTCCATTTGTTCAGAGGGGAATATGATGGAGTACTGAGCCATGCTTTAGAGAGCAGTGCGCACGTAGGTCCAGGGTCTTCCTGGAAAAAAAAAAAAAAAAAAAAAAAAAAAAAGCTTTGGAAAAGGAAATGTCTATCTGCAAAATCAAAAAGTGTCTTTATTCATATAAGGAAAAAATCTAACTTTTTTTTTGTAACATTTGATGAAAATGAGGCACACTTTTCAGAAAAGGTTGGTATCTCAGATTCTTACAGAGTCAATCTCTAGTGTACTGTAAGTCTCACTGGGAATCTGAAAATATGTCTTTCCAGCTAATGTAAAACAAAAACTGCTAGGCAGGAATTACTGATTTGTTTACAAAAAGACAGGCAGGAAAAAGTGGAAAGAGAAGGGAAATATTTGTTTCAGTGGTGGTATGGATTACTTGGTTTTACTTTGAATATATTTTAAATTGAACCTGAGGTTCCTTAACCATGATGTTTCTTAACCATAAGCTTCTTCCAGGGTGGAGCCTTTTCTACAGTCTACTTTTACACACCCTATTTCACCAGCATATTGTCTTACGCCAAATATAATCTGTAGATCTTTCAAATCACACCCAATTTATTACCTTTCTATGGCTAGCTGAATTAAGGCAATGATGACAACAGACATAATTTCCTTGTATAACCACTGACTTGCAACAGAATATTATGGACGAGCTCTAGGCAGTCCGTACATTATATCTAGGACTCCCCACATTTACAGCAAATCTGTGTCGCAGTGTTCAGCCTCCCCAATTAGAATGAGGAAAATATCAAGATCTCCAGGATAATATTTTAGAGTATGTTAGAGTTTACATGTGACTGCTTGTGACACCTAGTGGTTTGCGCTGAAAAATGCAAACATTAGAGGGGAAGAGGAAGTAGCGGGTGGGCTGTGTTATACTTGCCTAAGGCAGCCACCCTCTGTATCCCATTACCTACTAGTTCAACTGTTAGAAACGTTTCTGTTGGGCCCTATAGTCGTTATAGATATTATAGATGTCTGTGTTGGGTGATCAGGTGAAGGTTCAGCTTCAGCAATGCAGGGGGAGAGCAGGGGAGCTGTGAATGAAGAAGGGGTTCCCTGGCATCCCAAGGACATTTAAAGGCACATGTGGGATGGTACAAAGTTTTGGGTAGTAAGACATTAAAAAAATAGACAATTAATTGCTGCTTTTTACAAAGACATACTTGAAATCTGGCACTTAAGCAAGATATTAATTAATTATACTTAAGCTTGTATTAATATCCTCACAAGATCACTTGAATAGTGTGAGCTTCAAAAAAAGACCAGATAAAGAGCTAAGAGCTCCTTAATGTATATCAATCTGTTTGGAACACAGTGGCAGACACAGCGACCAGGTCACAGAAACTGTGTTGGTCAACTTCATGGCAACCTGCACCTTGCAAGGGACAGTCTGCTTGCTGCTGCAGAGCGTGGCACCCATGCAGACTTACCCACCCACCCGGACTTACCATGGTCAAAATGCCATGAGTCTTGGACATTAGAGGGAGAAAACTCTTTTGGTGATAGACAGCCATGTCCCATTGCTTTTAACAGTCTCTAGAAGAAGTCTAGAAGAAATGCAAATAATATATGCAATATAGCGCAAAGCTTCCTCAGAGACAAGTATTCAAAATTAATTAATAAACCTATTTCTATGCACTTGACCATTAACACAAAATACCCATCTTCAGATGTTTAGAAAGAGATAGCACACACACAAAAAAAATCTATTTCATAACTAACTCATTCCACACAGCCAGATAAAAGACCTACTGAAACATAGCTTGTAAGCATATGTGTGTGTATATATATATATATGTATGTATGCATACTTATATATATATATACTTATATATGCATGGCTTGTGTCTGGTCAGTATGACTCATGAAGTACATGATGTGATTCATACAACTCCTGGGTGTTTCACGGATATATCACGGATATATCACGGATCTCCTACTATATCATAGCACAGCTAGCGCTATAACTAACTATACCACATATAGTACTACATAGCTGTTAGTAGCATCATATATCTCTGAAAGACTATGAAATTGCTCCTCAGACTCTGCCACCTGACATTCCCAAGTCACATCTATCCCTCTTCATTGTCTCTGCAGGAGCACAGGGCAATCCTAGTCCATTTCTTTGCTCCTCAAATGGGTGCTTTGGAACGGATAAGGTAAGATGGACTTGATCGCATGATGTACCACACACTTTATAACTCCTGTTGTTGGGTTTGTCCACTGAATGGATGAAGTTCAACCACTTGAGTTCAACTTCTCATGAAGCATGAGATCAGATCCCGTGTCACTCCCAAAGCTACTCTCAGATGTTGTAATCTTATCTGGACTTATCTTTTCACTTATAATTGTCATCTTATTTGGTCTGCTTAGCTGTAGTTGCTTGTCTTAGGGGAGCATCATTGCGTGTCTCTTCATAAATAGTTATACAACAAATAAAAATATATTTTGTTAGAATGCTGCTACTACAATGACAGGAAAAAAAAACAGATCTTCCCAAGAAGCCAAGGTGGAAGCTGTATGCCATTAGAGATAGGACTTATCATATGGAAAAGTAATACATCTGGAAAAGTAATACATCTGTCAGTGGGAGTGAAACCATTCAAATTCTGCTAAATAATGATCTCTGTTTCTTCAGTCCAGCCCTAAGCTCTGTAACTGCAGTTAAAAATGGAAACTACATCAGCTCATTCCTATCCGTACCGTACTCCCATTTTCCCATGTGAACCCTCAGTCTTGCAGGAAAGCCAAGAAGTTATAAACTGTTGGGCCAGCAGAGAAGCAGAGTCACTGCAGAGTCAGCATGCGACCTGCATATATCCAGAGTCTGATTAGACTTACATACAGAATAAACAGACCTGGAGAAATAATCAATTTGACACTCAGACCTTATCAGCCCCGGCTCACTGTGTACAACGCAGCCAGCAGAAGACCAGATGTCTTGCATGATAGGCAGAGCCTGCAGGAAAAGTGGAAACAAAGACATAAAATGGAAAACATTTGGATGAAGTTGCCATGAAAGTCATCTTTTACTTGTCAAGGGTAATAATAAGAAGAATGGTTTGACTAAGATTTAGACTTTCACATCAGCTTATGCGGTAAGGTGCAGAGACAAACTACAACAGAAGAAGGGTTTTGTTTTGTTTGGTTTTGCTTTGTTTTCTCCAATATATGAAAAAAAGACTCCTTTAGAGTGCCTACAGAGAAAAGCAAATAAGAGGGAAAAAAAAAGAAGAAGAAAAAGAAGAAAAAGAAGAGAAAGAAGAAAAAGGAAAAGTAGGGGAAAAAAGAAGAATTCAAGGAAAAAGAAAGAAAGCAAAGCCATTGCAAAGCCTACAAGAAAGTAGGAGACTGGCTAGTTCAGGACCATACCTGAAAATGACTTATTTGGTTTGAATTAAATCAGACTTGAATTATACTTTATATCTGATCTCAACACCCAGCCCATTCAGTTTTAAATTGTTATTTCAATATATAGAATAAATCTAATACACAGAACTAGGACAATAATTATCCATAAAGATTCATACAGAAATTCCTCTTTTCCCAAAGTGAGAATGTCATTGAAGGCCTAATATAAAAGAAGGCTGAATAATTTACATCAAAGTCATCTTTTCACACAGAGAGGAGAGGAGAGGAGAGGAGAGGAGAGGAGAGGAGAGGAGAGGAGAGGAGAGGAGAGGAGAGGAGAGGAGA
>JAWLRI010000963.1:5856936-5870163 GCA_034781795.1 Crypturellus tataupa | reverse complement strand
AGGAGAGGAGAGGAGAGGAGAGGAGAGGAGAGGAGATGGGGAGGGGAAGGGGGAGGGGGAGAGAAAGGGAAGGGAAGGGAAGGACTAAAATACTAAAGATGTTTTTTAAACCTCAGAAGGAATGGACATAAAAAAGGGCAGAAAAGTATATAGTGGTTGAATACCTTCACAGCGGTTGGTTACCTACACAGTGGCTGCATTCTTCACATTTTCTTTTTTCTTCACAGAAACAGAAGTTCTTAACTGTGCATATTTTCCTACTTTGATGTGTCATTGATGAATTTTTAGATCACTCTCTGTACGAGTACTCCTTAGATGGCAAAATCAGACACCAGTCTTTAGATGAACAACAACTAATAAATCAAAATTCTCAAGGAGCACAGTGTCAAGGGTTAGAAAATCTGTCTCATAAGAATAGGTGTTTTGGTGCCCTGCCCTAAAAAAAAGAGTGCACCAACTGAATGAAATTCATCTATTAAATGTTAATTGTATGGGAGAACCTAGATTTGTTCTTCTTGGTTTAATATTCAAACACTGCTTTCTCCAAGCTCAGGATAGGTGCATTCCTACAAGAAAATTGAGCAATGGCCACGAAAATGAGTAAGGGACAGGAGCATCTATCTTATGAGGAAAGACTAAGTGAGCTGAGACTGTTTAGCCTAGAGAGAAGAAGACTAAGAGGGGATCTGATCAATATGTACAAGTACTTGAGGGGACAATGTAGGGAGGATGGGGCCAAACTCTTCTCCTTGGTGGCTAGTGACAGGACAAGGGGTAACGGGTGTAAGTTGAAACACAGGAAGTTCCATCTCCATGTGAGGAAGAACTTCTTTCCTGTGAGGGTGACAGAGCCCTGGAACAGGCTGCCCAGAGAGGCTCCTTGTGGAGTCTCCTCTGGAGATCTTCAAACCCACCTGGGTGTCATGTGCTCTAGGTGGAGCAGGGAGGTTGGACTAGATGATCTCTAGAGGTCCCTTCCAATCTTAACCATTCTGCGATTCTGTGTGGGCATTAATAGCAATCTTGTTAATAAATATGTGTTCTTATTCACATATCCAAATTAGTCTTAAAATGCTATTCTAAATTACATGCAATTTCATGTACATCCTCCAAAAGCAGAAGGTCAAGTCATAAGAGTCAAAGACATATCTCACACAATCATAGAAAGGTTGAGGTTGGAAGGGATCTCTGGAGACCATCTAGCCTCAAGCAGGATCACCTAAAGTATATCACACAGGATCACACCTGGGTAGATTTTGAATATCTCCAGAGAGGAGACTTCACAACCTCTCTGGGCAACCTATGCCAGTGCTCTGTCCTCCTCACAATCAAGATGTTTTTCCTCATGTTCAGACAGAACTTCCTGTGTTTCACTTTGTGCCTGTTGTGTCTTGTGCTGTCACTGGGCACCTGAGAAGAGTCTGGCCCTACTCCTATAGCAGAATCTATAATTTAGTGGTAATATGAGAGCTGTACAAAAAATTAATCTGTATTTTCAAATTTGTGCATCCATAAGACTTTTGCTAATAAAATGGTATCAGGTTTTCCTTTTTCTTTATGATACAACCACATTCAACATAATAGGGAACAATTTGTCCCGATTAGTAAGTAATTGGCATTTTATTGCGTGAACTTAATTTAAAGCCATGAAAAGACAACACCGAATTGCTTAGTTAAAAATATTAATTACAGTTGTTTCTTCAGTAATAACAAATAATTGTAAAGACATGACTGACAGCATTGTGCAGAGTGTTTGATTGGTGTATTCTTCAGAACATGTCCAAAAAAACATTAAATTAAAAAAGAAAAAAAAAAAGATATTGAACCCTAAATGTTTTTTCCTTGTTTATCTGCCATCATAGCATTAGTGAAGTTATCAGTGAAATGTTATTGTAAGATGCAACTGAATATCCTTCCTTCTAAAATCTGTTGATACTATTCAAGGCCAATAAACAATGTAAGGGAAATGTTTTCCCTGTGATAATGTAATTAAATAAGAATAACACCAAGAGAATACAATATATTTTGGGCTCTACTGCATTTCCACTGATTACGCACTGGTTTTATTCCAAGAACACAGAGACAGTATTATAAAACCATATTGACAATGCTGATATATTTTCTCCATGGTAAATATTAGCATCATCCATCTATCAGAATTATTAAGTAATCCATCAGAACTTACTTGTAGCCAGAATTTTATTCCAGTGAACTCTGTTACCATTATACGTATTATAAAACTCAAGGAGGAAACTTACCTAGTCTAATTTTAAAGCGTTGATAATGTGTCTTAAAAGAAATCTTTAATTTTTCATCTCTAATATTAGTCTTCAGTCAACGTTGCTATAATCATGTTTAGCTCTTGGGTGTATCTGGACCCAAGATGAGAAATACAGCTCAGTATGCCACTATCTTAAAGCAGCCATAGCTTTCTAGAACAATCTATGGAATCCATCCCCTGCTATATCTGAAATTTAAGTGGTAGGTACAACATGTGGAAAAATCCCACTAAATGGAGCCCAAAAATTTTATTGTTTTATCACCTTAAAACGAAGAAATGATGACTAAAAAAAGAAAAAAGAGAAACGTCATAAACTTCTGGACATCCTTTCACATGAAGCAAGCTATTACTCACAAGGAGGGATGTTCAGCAAGTCCCTAGTAAGTTAGCATTTGCATGAGTGGGAATTATGGTGAATGGCATGAGTTTTCAAGGCCTTATCAAAAATCTTTTAAAACTTCCAAAGGTCTTGGTACACTTCCTTTTTAGTGAGAGGTAATTGTTTGTATTTGTGTTTTCCTTACCTGAAACATTCAGTATTCCTAATTGAGAAGAATCTCTGTGGAAATTTTTCCTTCAAGACTTATTGTTTTTGACACATAATATCAAAGGATATTTAAGTCGGCAGACCCAATGAAGAAGCATGAGTATAGGAACTTTCTATGGGACAGTGTATTATACATGGGCTATATGGGAATAATATTATCTAGTAACTTCCCAAAGCAGTGAGTGTTTCACAGATAAAAGTAATTTTCTGGGAAAAGTTCTAAAAATGAGAGACTGAACAAGATGCATCTGTATTCATTCGTATCTTTCCTAACACCTTTTCTAGTAATCAGGCCAACTTCAAGCTCAGAATCTAAATCCAAGAGATGTGATGATCAACAGGGCAAAAGAAGAACCTGCATGCATAACACAAGCATTCAGCAGGATGATGTGCAGGTTTAAATCAAGTTATACAAATATATGGCAAGAAGGAAAGGGAGTGAAGATGCTAAGGCACTGACATGTGTAATTTTTGCTTAGAATAGATTGTTTTCCTCTTTTCAGGCATGGTATCAGAAAAGCAGCTATTGCTTAGCCAGTTAAGGGACACCAAATCCCTTAGATTCTGAAAAAAAAAGAATGTGAATATTCAAATAATTCTGCCAATAAAGAAGATATGCAGCTTGAATTTTTCATTGTGAATCACATCAAAAAAGAAATACCTGTAAAAGAATGGAAACATCCTATTTTCTCAACTTTATTTATATTCAATTAAGTATGCATGAAGTGATGTGGTTTAAGAGAATGGGTGGAGATGTGTCAATAGGAAACACTGAAAGAAAATGCCAGCATCAATTGCTGCATTATATATTTTAAGAGATGATGGTATTTGCAGTATCTTGCTTTAATTTCATACACCAATAAAATAGAAACAGTTACTTCTCATCTACTTCACTAGGTTACTTAAATAACTAAAAAACAAAACCTAGGCCTGGCCCTAATTTCTAGACTGAGAAGTGCGTTCACGTTGCCTTCAACTCAAGCTTCCGAACCTACAGAGAGCCCTTCTGCTTCAGGAAGCTCCCTGTAACGGATCCTCTCATTTTAGCCCTCAGGTCTAGGATGCCGTGGAGGGCAGGAAGTGCAGGTTACTCTTTCTGGAGTTCACCACACACTGACCATACCTCACAGCCTCAGAAGATGTCGAGAATTGCCCCAGGGAGTCCTAGAGCACATCCAGCAGTACACTGCAAGTCGAGGCTGAAAAATGCATTCATTCCCTTGCTTTTCTCTCTAACATTTTCTGTGTGCAATAATCTGAGGTGAATCCACAGTGACACCAGCTGATGCCCTTTTCTGGAAGCAGACTCATTGATTTCAAGCAAGAATTTCCAAGTGGAACCAAGTGCTGTGCTTGTCGGATCAGATGTGTGGCCCTAAATAGGTAGAAAGCATGATCCTCAGAATGGAATATTTTGCCTTCTGAAGTTTAATTTCCTAGTGTATAGTGGATAAATATATTACTTTAAAATCTCAATTATAATAATTGGGATTTAGAAGATTTTAGCAGGTTATTAGTGGGAAAAATTATTCTGAAACATTTCTTGCTGAAACTTTACATTTCTTCTGGAACTGTAATGGACTTCACCTGGAAATATCTCCAAAATATAATTAAGACAATCAGGTAGAGGGAATTGAATTAGTCTGGAAACATTTTTTCAGGAAAGAAAACCAAATTCACTCTTGGGAGTGGGGTCTCTAATAGGGTTTCCTTTTCCTTTAAAATAATAGTAGATTAAAACCCTTCTGGGAAGTGTCAACAAATCTTAATTTCATGTCCAATGGCAGAAAAGCCAAAGCCAGAAGAAGAATCATGCGACAAAATGTGTTTACACAGATGCTGGACTGCCTCCAAACCTATGCAAATAGCACTAAATCCTACCAGGCTTGAACAATGGGTCTGAAATGAGGCATCAAAGAATAATTAATACATGTTAACTTGGTCCTATCCATTATCACGCTACACAGGGTAGTTTTTTTTCACCATAAGCAGAAATAATCAACACAATGCAAAAGTTTCCTAATCCATTTGTGGACTGTATGTGTGTTAGAATGCCAACATACATTCAAGTAGTCAACAACAAGGGTTCGATTAGTGTTGGTCTGCCTCATTGCTTTTATTTTTGTAAAATGACTGCAGGTGGAACACAAACCCTTTCAGAATCTGCTGAATTGGGCAGTGACATCTCCCTCATTAAAAATAAAAGTTTAATATGAATTTCTGTGCAAAAGTTGCAGGCGCATCTCTGTTTGTAGGTATCTCGTCTTGGGGAGGTGAATACTGCCAAGCACAAGAGAACAGGGGCTCCTGGTGCCGTCCCATCTCCCTGACCCAAGGGAATAGCACTCTGGGGAGTCAGGGTAGCCCCAGGCCTGGCAGGGCATCAGCTCGGGCCAGGACTGAAGCCAGCAGCAGGACACTTATCTTCAGCATCCAGCCTCAGTAGGAGTTACTTTGACTACACTACTTCGTGATTAAGAGTGTTTTGGATATAGTGTGCTGAAAGAGGAGGTAGGATTATTTATATGTGCTAGAATCAGCAGTACTCACTTTTAGGGAATATCCTAAAATCATAGAGTACCTATTTAATGTCTTATTTTCTTTGCAGATGTAGGAGTTTCTTCTTTTACATTTATCATAGCTAATATTGCCCAAGTCGGTATTGGCAGGGGTAAACTGTCCTCCTTCACTTGACCTCCATAATTAAAGAAATAGTCATTACTCTATTTTCTTATGACATCTGACAGCTAACAGTGAGATAATAACCTCAAAAATGGAGAGATTTCCTATCATTTATTTTCTTTTTAAAAAGAACTTTGATCTGAAGTGCATATGTGAGGTAGGGAGGGGACAGGAAGAGGAAGGGGCACTATTAACTGTAGAGAGTGCATGCAGAGCAGGATAACAACTTTGAAATAAATCATATAACCAAGCCATAACAGGAAAATCTTTGATAGTCTGAACATTGTATAGAGCTAGTATGCTCTCCCCAAGCACAGTGCCTTTTCATTGGTGTTCCTGGAAAGCCTGGGTATGAGATTTCCCTAATGTGGTAGAATATCAGATATAAATTGCTAAATAACATCATTTTCCTCCTTTCTCTTGCTTCTCTACCAGAAAGAAAAAGCAAAAACCTGCTACAGAAGAATTTGCAAAGAAATATTTTCAAAAAAAAGTCATTTGTGAAGAAAATGAGATATAAAGACATGAATTGGAAACAGTTCATCATTTCAAATGAACGTAAGGTGCTGTGGATAAGGACACTGTGTCTTTTAGCAAACACTATTTGGAGTTTCGGTCTGCTAAAGATTTTTCTTACATTTCTCCAAAAAATATTTTCAAAAGCACACACCAAAATGTCACACCAATTCTTGTTTCCTTTTCTTATAACTGTGGAACACAGTCTCTTGTTGTCTCTGGGGGATACCAACATTCCTAGATAATACCTAATTTCACCTTTTTCACTATTCCAAGAGTTCCTATGGTGAGTTATTCAGTTTTCAAAACAATTTTAGTACCAACAAGAACAGGTTGTTTACACTCTTTTTAAAGAGTAAGAAAAAGCCTTTTGGCTTATAATGTACAGAAACAATTTGGATAGAAATGATATTTTCAAGCCTTGAGCATTATAAATCTTGGTGGTATAAATAAGTGTCCTTTTAACTATGTGGTTTAATCTAGTACAACAAGTTTTATATATGATAGTTTTGGGTCACAATACACTTACATTGAAGCCACCAGCAACATATGTTGAAGTTCAAAATAAAGCAAATAAACATGTGAGCCTAAGCAGTTTTGGAGAGTTAGTTCTGAAGAACTGTAGTTTCCTGTTGAATTGTGCCTTACGGTATCTAAGATTGCTTTTTATGTTTGCCAAGAGTGCTTATCCCAAGTGCAGCCTGTCTATCACCAGGCTAATTCAGTGGCCTGTCTCATTTATCAGGCACCTATCTTCATGTCACTTGTAGAAGAATGATGATCTCTGACTTTTAGCCTCTGCTTCACATGTGGCTGAAATCAGAGAGTATGTTCACAAAGTGTTAAGGGAAATGCGTGTATACACACATATACACAAACACAGATTTTATAAGCCTTTTTTTTTCCCCCCCATAGGAAATCTCTGTAAAAAGATACTCATGCCTTTTGCTTTACCAGAAATGACCTCATTGTAACCAAAAATGGATATCCTATAAAAGACATTGGATGCTTTTTCCATCCAAATGAAAGATAAACAGTTAACACCACACCATATCAGAAGTATAAACAGGCAGCATTAAGTGACAGACCAGTGACCCCCAAAAAGGGTATAGTGCCCTGCTAAAAGAAATAATGTTCCGTTTCTTTTGCAAGGGTGGCAGGCCTTTTTTGGATAACTGCATTCATCATCCTACTACTGTTTAGTGTACTTCTGATTGTAAAGCAAATTCCTTTTCAGGGCAAACTGCCTCCTATTTCTGTTGTGTCTGTGGGAGATTCTCTCCCCTAACAACAACAAAGTTTTTTCTTATGTATTCAACTCATAAAGAAGAAGATAGGGGTCAGGAAAGATTTTATATTGAGCATGGAAAAAAAGGTTGCAAGAAAGATGTTCCATCCATAAACACCTTCAGGTAATGTCAACAGAAGTCATCATTCATAAATACTCAGGACAACATGAAAGAGATAAATAATCCTTCTAGAGGCAGCTGCAAGTAGCCTCACAGTCACAAACCCTGGATCTCATGGAGGAGTTCGACCACCCTTTATATCCTCCAGGTGAAGATCAATGCACTCTTATAAATAAGAAGTCAAGCAAAAGGGGCAGGAGACCTGCACAGATGAGCAAAACTCAAAGAGAAGATAGCAGGTAAACCACTTGGGAAGTGTGTAGGACTGTTGTCAGGGTATATAGAGATGAAACAAGGAGGGCTAAGACACATTTGGAATTAAATCTGGCAAGGAATGTTAAGGACAACAAGAAGGGCTTCTTGAAATACCAAAAGGGAACAAACAGGAGACTAGGAAAAATAGAGGCCTGCTGCTAGATGGGGTGGGTGCCTTGGTGATGAAAGATACAGGGAAGTCAGAATTACCAAATGCCTTCTTTGCTTCAGTCTTTACTGCAAAGGCCAGCCCTCTGGAACCCCAGACCCTGGAGACAAAGAGGAAGCCTGGAAAAGGGAATATCCAGAAGGCCAGTAGTATCCTGGGGTGCATTAAGAAGAATGTTGCCTGCAGGTCAGGGAAGGTGATCTTCCCACTCTACTCAGCCCCAGTGAGGCCACATCTAGACTGCTATGTCTGGGTTCCCCCAGGACAGAGGGACATGGAGGAGCTGGAGAGAGTCCAGTATGAGGCTACAGAGATGATTCAGAGTCTGGATCATCTCTCCTATGACAAGAGTCCAAGGCATGGGATTTTAATGTGTGCAAGCCTCTGAAGGGAAGCTATCAAGATGGAGCCAGACTATTTTCAAAGGTGCCCAGAAAAAGGACAAGAGACAATGGCCAGAAACTGGAACACAGAAGGTTCCATCTAGATTTGAGGAAAAGCTTATTTACTATGAGGGTGAGAACAGGTTGCCCAGAAGGGTTGTGGAGCCTCCTTCAAAACCCACCTGAAAACAATCCTGTGCAACATGCTCATATCACACTACTTGGGCAGATTGGACTTTGTGATCTCCAGAGGTGTCTTCCAATCTTAGTCATTCTGAGACATGTAGTGTCATAGGCTCCACTTCCCAACTAGTATAAAGTAATAGTCAACACACTGGTATTTCTTGTTTATTATGGCACTTTAAAACTTATAAACTCCATTTCCAGCCCATTCAAAAAATAGGTTTTCAGATTTTCGGCAACATTTCAATGGATTTTGTTCAAGAGTTTTCAGAATGCTACTAGATAGGAAATAAGAACCTTGCTAGGAAATAAGGAGTATTCTCAAAATAATGCTTCCTTTCAGCAAAGCACTAAAGCACTTACATGTTTAAGTTAACCCTTCCAATTGGTTCACTAGTACATATATTCTTTTAGAAAAGAAATTTTTGGATTTGAAATATGAAAAAACAAGCAAACCTACCCCTGAAAATACTTTCCTTTGTTTAAAAGTAAAACAAGCTTCTGTCTTATCTATTCCCACCCAGGGTCATTTACTTTGTAGCCCTTAAGACAAGAATAGCACCAGACATGAAATTGTGAGTACATTTCAGAGTAAACTACAGTGAAGAATGGGATGTTTGGTCAGTCTTCAGTTTGCTATTAAGCATTCTTACTATTAGCATTCTTACTTACTTACTATAAGCATTCTTACTTACTTATATCAGGCTATCTTGAACTGAACGCAGTAGGGCCTAAAACCAAACTGAATTTTTATAAAAGCTCACTTTATAGCAACAACATTTCCACTTTGTATATTTGAAAACTTTATTTAATAGCCTCAATAGACCAGAATAGTTACATAATAGTTACATCATGGCTTTTAAAAAGGATTGCACACAGCTACTCAGTCCATTGAAATACTAGAAAACAGGGGAAAGGAAGAAAATGGAGTGTAAAGGAACTCTGTCCACTGAACTGAGTTGTTTGTAGCAAGTTCTTACTTAATATGAAGACCTGTTCTCATGCTTTCTGGTAGACTCTAACACACTTGACACCATTCATGTCACATTCCTAAAAGACATAGAAATGAATCCATTAATTTTCATCAGCATAGGAGAAAAGTGTCTGCAGCTAAAAGTCTTGTAAATGTTACATGTCTGGCTACCAGCACCCAATGAACAGAAAGTAAAGCTCAACTCACCACCACCAATTGACCATCCACTAGTTTTCGTGTTATTATGGTCTTCTTGCCATCCCACTCCTGTTCCTGAATCAATGACCCATCATCTTTTAAGCTGACAAGGGTCTAAAAAGGGAACAAGAACATTAATATTTTACCAATGGCACTTGATAAAGGCTATTTTCTAGCATCTTATTTCAAAGAAAAAATTCCCACTCCAGCTCACTTGATAGCAATTTTGCCATTGACTTCCACAAAGCCAGGATTTGATCCCACATTTTCATTGATCCCATTCTTATATTATCGTCCCGCTTGTTCAGTCACTGCTCTGGCACAAGCCCAGATGAAGCAGACCTTTGACAGCATGCACAATTTCAATTAGCAAGAGCAGACCATGTTCTCTATTCATCTCTTTGTACATGGGCTTCAAGCTTTTGTGCCACATTTATCTGCTCTTGCAATAACAAATGAATTGCCAGTGTGTGACCAAAACGGGGGAGTACTACACAGAAAGCTCTCAAACAAGAAGGTGAAAAGAGACATATTTGAGGGTTTCTTTGTGTTTAACCTCCTCTGACAAGAACATTCTCACTACTGGGGGCAAGGAGAAGCACTTCACCTTAGAAAGCTGGAGATTAGGGGGCTGTGATTTGTATATAAATTATCCAAATGCACAGTCAACTAGACTCTCTTGTTATGCAAATATGAGGGAATGAGCAGTAAGGTTTACAGTAGGGCTGCCTCTGATTAAACATCAATGGGTTTTTTTCCATTGGCTTCAAATAATCTGGCATTTAGCCCTTCACATGGATTTAGAGGGCTGTTAGTTTTATCAGCACAATGCCTGTCTTATATTAGTTTCAGCATTTTTGCTCTTTGCAGACTGCTTAATACAGGAAAAAAAAACAATTTCAATGAGACTTGCAGTGGCAGCTATCTATCAAACAAGGAAGCGCTAATATGAACATCAAAATTGTTTTTAAAATACTATCTTTGTCTGTGAATCCCCTAAAGGACCAACTTACTCAGCAGAACATCTGTGTACTGACCTGAGTTTTTCGGCCATCTAACGTATTTTCCTCAAATTTCTCACCAAGCTTGAAGCTGAACTGTGAAGTTTTGAAGGTGCTTTCTGTTTTTATAGTTACTGTATCTCCATCCTTAATAATGTAAACATCCGGTTTGGCCATACTTCCCATTTTTCTCATGGCCATACCCACACCTGCAAAGCAAGAGAAACAATATCACAGTCAGTTAAACCCCAAGGTCAACACAAGAATTCAAACATCTAATTTCCATTTAATTAGAGACTTGAGTACATTTTAGAACCAAAGCTCACAAGCTACAAAGAAAGACGATATTACCCATTAATGAGGAAGGGGTAAAAAAATGCAGGGTTATTGTCTTGCTCCTCAGGAAACTGAAATTAAATTTTGCCCTCTAGAGGATTAGCAGCTCTCAGAATTCGACAATGAATTTTTACAAAGACAAATAAACAATACTCAGGAAAATAAACAAAAACATCCCAACTAATTTTTCCCTTTGACTTCTGAATGCTTTAAATATTCTGCAGATAAGTCTTAACTGACAGGTGAATCCACCTGCATATTTATTTCAGCTTACTCCAGACATCTCCTCCTTAGCTCTGCACAGACTTTTAAATACACCTTTTTAATTTCATCCCTCCATCCAGTAAGGAATTCTGAATGAGTCTCTTCCTACCAGCTAAAGGGTTCTCAGGGCACATGCATATGCAAGGACCTCCATCACACGACTCAAAAGCCAGCACAGTAAGAGTGTCATCCTGAGATGATCTTCAAAGCCCTTCATCAGAGTCACCCTACTTAGCCCCTTGGGCATTGCTCAAGTGCTCTGCTTGAGTCTTTGATCTGATGAATAAGGAGGTACATGGGCAGCAAGCTGGGATCCAGCAAACTGATGGAAATGCAGGACTGAACAGATAAGCAACCAAATGGAGCAGAAAGTGCCACCAAATAAGTTAACATCTGTGCCCTGCAGTTGGTGCCTTTAGAAAACAGTGTCATACAGTGCTCCCTTGGAAAGGGGAAGTCATTTTGGTGAGGGCTGATTCCACAGCACAAAGATAACAATTTCATCAGGGATGTAAATGCAAAAATAACATTCAGATCAAAAACCAGCCCTCTTCAATGCTGTTTTTGACTGGAAATGAAAATTGTCATGGCAACTCCCCATGCCTTTGCTAGTGCCCAGCACAGAGTATTAAGCAAGTTATTTCATCAGCTATAGTTTGGAATCCAATTAAACAGACAAAAGCCATATATTTTTTCCCCAAGCTGTACATTTTTTCCCATACAGCAAATAGTAAAACTCAATTCTTCAGTCTATTCCTCACTTAAATATTCTTCTATGCAGACAGAGCAGAATCTGCCGACCTCACTTGCAGTGCATCTTTCTAGGATCAAAGGTAGAGATTCATGTAAGTTAGCAAGGACTGGCTTCTGATATATAGCTTGAGATAAACTCAGCAGCCCAAATTGTAATTGCAAATAAAAATGCTTTAAGATTGAGATCTAAGAAAAAAAAAGAGACAATAAGCACTCAGCTGCTGCCTACACACGGGAGGTGCTCAGTGGCTGCAGTGCATAATTTCTGCCTTGAAACTGCATCCTGGGCATGTGCCTCATCCTGGCTCATCAGACATGGGCAGGGTGGCACCAGCACATGGATGAACCAGGATGAACCTGCAGTCTCACTCGTCCTCCGTCTCCGGAAAGGCTCGTTCTGGAAGGCATCCTCAGATCTTACCTAACGATATGCATAACCCTCTCGCAAAGGGCAATTACAGCCACCGCTGTCTGCAGGCTCTAAGAGCAGCGATGGCTTTTGTGCTTCACATGAGGAATGTGAGACCCGAGCTCCTTCCTCCTCCTCCTGCAAGGAGACTCAAGGTCTCATTGCCCACCTTCTGAGAGGCTAACATAGTTCTCCAGAGTGAGCAAAGCACAGGATAACTCAAGATTCACTGAACTACATGCAGACACTACAAGATTTCTGTGACCTGTTGGCAGGATGCTCAGGGGGAAGCACAAAGTCCAGGCTTTCAGAATATGCTCTTTGCATCAATGCACTCCTTTCTAGAGTAACTCAGGGTTACAAAATATGTTATGACCCAACAGTGGTGATAGCAAGCCACAATAAATAGCAACAAAAAATAAAATAATAATAACAACAAAAAAAAAAAAAAAAAAAAAAAAAAAAAAAAAAATGCAAAAAACCAAAAAAAAAAAAAAAAAAAAAAAAAAAAAAAAAAAACAGTGCATCTCAGCAATGCAGGTGACTGTCAGTTCAGCCAGCTCCGATTTGTCTCCACCTGCAGCACAGGGACACCCGAGCCACCTCCCCAGAACAGAAACCGCCCTCGGGCCCCGCGGAGGCCATCGCGGCGCCGCCGCGCGCCTCGCGCGCTCACCCAGCTCCTTCATGTACTCCTCGAAGCCCTCGCTGGAGACGAGGCACCACTTGCCCAGGAACGCGTCCACGGCCATCGCGGCGGCGGCGGCGGCAGCAGCGACACGGGCAGCAGGACGCGCTGCGCCTCGCCCGAGCCGCCTTTATCGCGGCGGCGCCGCCGCGCGCCGCGCCGGGAGCCAATGGCCGCCGC
>JAWLRI010000963.1:5841974-5856836 GCA_034781795.1 Crypturellus tataupa | reverse complement strand
GTGCTCTGGGTGTCCCTGCTGGAGCAGGGGGTTGGACTAGATGATCTCTAGAGGTCCCCTCCAACCTCAACCATTCTCTGATTCTGTGATAAAGTATGCACACAAAGTTATCTTAGCGTTTTGATGTACCTTGGCAAAAGAACATAGCAAGTGTAGTAACACAGTTTGGTGCCTATTAGGGCTGGTACTAGGGCAAATGTTCCACAGCCTACATACAAAGCTACCCTTGAAATTAAACAGAGCCGGAAGAATGACTAAGATCCAGATAAGTTTTTGCATCATTCCTGCAGATCAGAACCTGCTTGCTTCTGTGCCTTTGAATAATCCTCAAAGTATTTAACAGAATCAAAAGCTAATTATTGCCAAGAAAAGTAAAAATTGCCATTTCTAGTAAAGCACAGTTTATCTTGCATGATACAAAAAAAAAAAAAAAAAAAAAGAACGTGAAGACGGTCTCACTGCTCAAACCACAAACAGTGCATTTCCCTAATGTAAAGAAAAAATAAACATCTTAGACATCTATATCCACAGTTGTTATCTAGTCATTTCACTGTCCTCTTTATTTTTTTAGAGATGAATTAGGGCTTGTTAAAAGTTTTCAGACCTTAGACACAAATATAAAAATTTTGCACATATTTACAGTCAAAAATGAGATTCTAAGCAACGTTACCTACTTTGAGTCATGTAAACACACAGTATGTTAAAGACTGACAGCATAAGTTATATAAGCACTTAATTTAAATCTAATATACAGGTAGACAGTGTTTGACAAATACCAAGAAGTAAGCTTTCAGCAGTCGCTGAGCAGCAATTCTATCTATTTTTATAGGGTTTATCATGAGAAATGTAAAAACCATGAATGATAACATTTATTTACATTACTAGGATATTGACCATATTAAGACCAAAAACTCCTCTCAACAGAAAGATTTTAACATTGCATCTGGAATAATAAATGCTATCTGACAGATATTCACAAGCACAAAGATAATCTTTTGATCTTCTCTGGGCAAAGTATATAAAGTTGATTTGGAACCCGTATTTCTTTTCTGCTTGCAGAGAGAGTGTAGTGAATCACACCAACAGGAATTCTGTTCTTTTCCAGATGGCAAGGGCATAGTAAGCCTTGTGCACAACATCAGTATTTTTCTCAGGTTGGTCCATTCAAATCATACAAATTCAAGTCTAAGGGACTCAGCTTTGGAGACAACATTGGTTTAATCTACATCTCAGTGTGAGGCCTAGCGGCACTCGAAATGCCTGAAAGAATGGTATAACAGCTGATATCAGTCCTGGATTTTCTTTTTTAATATTATTATTATTATTAAACAATGTGAGAATTTTCCAGTAGGAAACTAATTAAGCCAAAAACTTATTTTTGATTTTTTTAAAATGTTTTTATTTAAAATAGTTTTTACAAAGTTGTGTAGAAAACAGCACCTGTAACTTCCTGCTCAGGAAGGGGGAAATGAAGTGGGAAATGGGAGAGATGTAGATTTTCTTTTATAGATTATTCTATCTAAAATAAACAGATGGAAATATCTCCTCAAATAATTGGCAGATTGATTGTTTTCCAGAGGAAATTATAATATACTATTTAAATGAAAAAAGAAACACATTTGGGGATTTTTCTTCGCACAATGAGCTGACA
Organism: Crypturellus tataupa; assembly: GCA_034781795.1. NCBI lineage: Eukaryota > Metazoa > Chordata > Aves > Tinamiformes > Tinamidae > Crypturellus > Crypturellus tataupa. The sequence continues at coordinate 5,855,185 of JAWLRI010000963.1, read as the reverse complement.
TTGTATAAGCACATAGCCAGAAATATTAATGATTCAAATTTGATTCTCACTATGTTCTATAACAGGTATGCTATTTCTAGAAGACTAGAATATGTAACTGAATTAATATGTATACTGAGAGCATATATAGATGTACAAGAATTATAGATATCTTTCCATTATTCACCAGTAAGTCTAACTGCTATCAAGCATTTCTTATAAGTAAAAAAATATCATTTCAACACGCACTACCTACTACACCTATCTCTTAGAATATTGTATTAACATGTGTGTCAGTGCACAATAAGCAGGGCAATATATTGCCTGAATCTTGTAAAGAAATCATTAAACTAAATTCTTAAAGAAGAGCAGATTTTTTACAAAAGCTTTTTGTGAGTTAAATAGTTTTGCTGAGATTAGACTTACTAGAAAAGCGATAGAATCACAGAACCACAGAATGGTTGAGGTTGGCAGGGACCTCTAGAGATCACCTAGTCCAACCCCCTGCTCCAGCAGGGACACCCAGAGCACGGGGCACAGGGTGGCATCCAGGCGGGTTTGAAGATCTCCAGAGAAGGAGACTCCACAACCTCTCTGGGCAGCCTGTGCCAGGGCTCTGTCACCCCCACAGGAAAGAAATTCTTCCTCACATGGAGATATGTTACAAAAATATATTTCAGCCAAAAAGATTAAGAGCATTCAGTGATGCCATACAATCATCACATTGTCTTAACAAGTGAATCTTTTTCTTTAAAATTAAGACACAGTAATTGAACTTGGCTCTCTTAATATAATAACTGAAGATAACACAACTAATGGAGTCTTCAGTGAAATGGAAAAAAAGGAAAATAAATAAGAAAAAAAAAGTCATTAATTAGTGTTCTTCAGTGATTGTACCTGCAAGTACTGGCTTCAAAGAATGGAGAACACAGGCCAGAGAGACTTTACCTAATTAATTGAGAAAATAATTAATAGTTCACAACACAAAAGCCCTCCTTAAAATTTGTACACAGTCTTTGGAAGCATTTACCACACCTCTAAACAATTTACCACCCTGCAGACACTGGTGTTCAGGGCAGACAGTATTTTAGCAATACGAAAAAAATTAAGGAGAGCTGATATAGCTAAACTCACTACACTGTCCATAATTACTATAACAATCCTATAAAAGTTATCAAAGAGTTGCTGTGGGAATTAATTTCCTGCTCTTGGTCATTACTACTCAGGACCTTCTGTGAGTCTTCCTAGTTTCTCCTCAGATAAATACATTTAAATATGGAATTACATTCAATACTAAATTGCCGAAGACAGAATCAGATCAAATCCATCTGAGTGAGGAAAGTGGGTTGGAAAAGGAGGTCGGAAAAGGAGGTTCCTTAGGAGGCTCCCCCAAAAGTTGTATTCTGCCCATTCCTGTCTCTCAAAAGACCATGGCAAGTCTCATATTTCTGCCACATGGCACCTGGCTGGCAAGGATGTCTGTCTGTGTATGACAGACAAAACAGAATCCTTGCTATCTCTTCGGCATTTAGAAGATCTCTTCCAGTGTTGGTAGCATGGTCATGCACCCTGGCAATCGGGACAATCAATTCTACAGCTTGGCAATGGATTTTATTTGATTCTAATACAGTTTTGCTAAAGAGGACACATCTAAGCTTTTGTGTAACCTTCTCTTAATAGCAGTTGTTTTGCGATTAGGATCCCCATAATACACTATGGGAGACTGTACTCATGGCAGAAACTTTGGACTGGCAGGGCCTGGAGTGGCGGGATCACCCAACCTGGTGATGATGAACACCATGGTGACCAGCCTTGACCTGAAGCAGCCAGCTCCCAAACAGAGAGGCCATCATTTGGTCTCTGATGACATGACTTACAGAAGCAAAGGCAGTCATGACTTGGAAGACTACAGCAGTTTAAAAATAACCCCATCGCTCATTTACATTTAACCACACGTTAGGTAGAAAACGCTCCTTGCAGTGCTTAACGAGGCTTCTTATACGTAGCTATTTAGCACGCTGTTTTTTGGCAACCAAAACCCAACATTACAAGCTTGCCTGAGGTCTGAAGTGATCTAGTCAGCAAAGCTGTAACCTGCTATTTCCCCCTTCAGGATACATACCTCAACAGGGTGATTCATGGCAGATTTTCAGGAAGTTCTGGAAAGAGATTGTTTTTTCAATACAAGCAGAGGGAATCCATCCAAAACCTCAGATTTTACCTCTCAGCCTCTGTCCCTCTCTCCTCCTATAAAAACACACTTTCCTTTTTTTAGCCAGGACTCACCTATGTGAAAGAAGTGTGACCCATGACAACAGATGGGCTCTCTAAAGATAATGAATGTTCTAGACTCTGCAGAAAATCTTTTGCATGAGGAAAACTCTCTCCTGCCCACAGTGCAGATGTGGCACTTGGATACAATCTGTGCTTCTTACTCGGTGTTCACACTTGACTGTGGAGCCAAATTTATGATGCAACATCTGCATCAATGCCTGTCTACGGAACTATTGCTAAAGAACTTGTCCTGTTTGAGTAAGAGATTTGGGACTGGGCCTCTGTGACAATAAAGAAACTTCTGAGTTCTGAGCTGTTACCAGGCTCTTGCTGAGAACAAACCAAGAACATATTTCCCACAACAATACAAAGCTGGACTTAACAAGTTCAATTTAAGTGTAGACATCTGCTTTGGGACCCTGCAAAGAACAAAGACTTGGCAGGAAAAAATGTCCTGAAAGCAGAATATTCAGATAATTTAAAAAAGAACAGAAAAGTAGCAATTTTGATTTACGCTTTTTAAAACTGTACTGTTAATTTTACAAACTCCAAACCAATAAATCCTGAAATTATAACCTTGGAGGAAATTCCTTTTAAATTCTTAATATTTTCAAGCCATCATCAAGATGTTAAATAACAATGTGAGCACAGTACACTAAGCTCTGTGGTTTTTTTCCACCAGTTCCCACATATGTTGAACTCAGGATTTATAGCTAGTAGCAATTAGAATGATTTAACAAAAAAAAAAATAAAAAAGCTTTGATATCTTTACATATTTTCTGTAAGTTTTCCTCCTTATCTAAACTTAAAATAAGGAATTACCACTTGTAGCCACATGTTCTTTTCCAAAACCTTATCACACTTAGAGGAAATACATTTTCCCACCCAAATTGTACCACTGTTTTAATTTTTACAATTCTTTTTTATTACATCTTTTATTTTTCTCATTACAACTGAGAACTAACAGGTCCTGAAACATGAATTCAATTTTAGAAATATTTGTCAACTAGAATAATAAATCTTGTCAACTAGAGTAATAAATCTTTATAAGGATTTTTTGGTTTGTTTTGCTTCATTTGAAAGGAGAAAGATTGACCTAGCTCATGTGAACAAACTTACTGATATAAACTCAAGCGCATTCAATAAAAGAGATGCATGGACTGAAACAGGCAGACTAAAAACTAATCGGACAGCAGCTCTGTGTAAATAGCATTAAGTAGCAGGATGGGCTGTTCCAACTTGTCGTCATCTCTTTTTGAACTATAAACAAACACCTCTCAGCAAGGATGAGTGACTGAGAGAGGTAAGAAAGTCGCTCTAGAAACTTTGGCCTCAATTCATGAACGTGCCGGACACTCCTTCTCCAACTCCTTCCCCTTGCAATGGTCTGGACGTGGGAGGACCTACAGGATTGTGCTCTGCTGTCGTTGGCCTTCAGTTCCTTTTGGTCTCTCCGACTTTTCATGTAAGCCTGACCCAGCTATTCCACACAGCATCTGCAGAACAAGACAGGACCACAGCAGGAGAGCAGAGACACAAGCAGCCAGGTGAGAAAACTGCTGTGCAAAATAGACACTTCAAATCAGTCAGAAAATATCAACAAAAAAGAGAAAAAAAATCTTACATAGTGAAATAGTTCTCAGCACAATACTGACGCACCTCCTCTGTTTAAACACACTACATACAGTCCCTTTGCATACAGTTAAGGTTTGCGCACACTGAAGTACCTTGCTGAGCATGGGCTGAGCATGGGCTGCATGGCAGGAACTTCTGTTCCACCCTTTATTTAATAATAAGCAATGCAATCCATTTATTCTGCATATAAATATACTAATTCACACAATAGTGAGGTTGGCATCAATTACATTAGTGAGATATATTGTGTATACCCCCCTCAACCTACTCTGTACACATGTGTATGTTTAGACATAAATACACAGAGATTCCAGATTATTTAGCTTTCCCCTTGCCTTCTCCTTTCCCAATGGGTCATATGCAAGTTTGAAATTGTAAGAATTAAGGAGAAAAAGAGAATCGCTAAAGCTGGTTCAGAGAGGCTGGCAACACATTATTGCTGGGATATCTTTAGACTTCTTTTGCTTTTCTATCCATTACTGCAAACAAGGGTGAACAGGCCTGGCTCTGGCTCGCATCTGTCCTTCCTCACTGCCATTAGGCATAGCTGTGGCCAGAGCAGAGCTTCCAGAGAAACCTTGCATGGACTTAAAACCAATTCTCTGTAGACTCGTATAACAGAAAAAAAAAAAATAGAAGTACTTCCTCAGCACTGGGAAAAGGTATGATTGAAATGGAAAGATCTATTTTTAAAAGTGATTAATTGCAATACACAATTCCTTTTTGTATCATCAATTTAGCCATGTTACAAGCAACAGAAGACTTATGTGATTTGCTACAGTTCTGAAGATGCAAAGACCGCAGTGATCAGCAAATGCTGGAACAACTTGTTACTAAATGAATTTGTATTTTCCCATTGCCAAGGAAAGAAAAAATGGTGGAGAGAAACTCCGTAACATAAGAGTTGGCAGAATCTCATTGCCTAATGAAACAGACCTGTCTTCATTTATTTTTACAAAACCTGGTTTCCAACAGAAAGGCATGCACACTATGAGGGTTATGTAATTTCTTTCTCTCTGTTCATTTGGCAGTAATTGGGCATGCTTCTGTTTAAATCACATTTCCCCACTCTCCTGCTGCCCCTGCAACAAAGTTCCTTTCAACATACAAAATCCATAAAAGCCCGTCTCATCTTTAGTTCAGGAATCTGAATACTGCACATATTTTGGTCCCATACACTTGGCTGCAGTTTTCACTTCAGGAGTGAGGGAAAGAAAAAACAAAAAACAACAAACAAAAAAACACAAATGAACTACACAATTTGTGTCACGCTTAACCAAAACTTAAAAACTTTGGAGCCCTGCAGGGAGCAAAAGGCTGAGTGCTCTGCCTCCGCTCTGGTCAGGCAGCCAGGAACCCCCCGCTGGGTATTTCGTCACCTTGGCGCACACCTTCACCCTGCAAAAAAAATAGAAGTTCCAGCCCAATCGCTGGGGGACTAAGTCCAGCTTAACAGTTTCCTTATGGAAATTTTCTTCTGTTTATCCTTTTAACCACTTTTAGATTTTTACACTTATGTTTCTTTTCTATCTCATTGGAAATAGCTAATGAATCTTCTCTTCCATTAACTAAACTACTATTAAGAAAGCAAAATGCCATCAGAAGAACATTTCTCACTTCCTAGTACCCAACACCATGTATTTCAAGCTATGTGAGGCCTTGTATTTTACATGGGAAAACAAAACAAAACAAAAAACAAAAAGGTATGTTCATACCTCAAGTACCATGGTATTCATGGATATACAGACTATACACAAAAACATTAGCAATTTATGGTATCCAAAGAGAGATACAGAATAAACATTACTTCTGTTTAGGCAGAGAATAAGGTTCCTCTCCGTCCTTACTGACACACTATCCAACATCCATCTACAGCTAGAGATCAGTTGTGCATCTCTGAATATCAGTTTTTTAAAATAAGAATAGTGGGGGAAAAAGCTGGTTAGAAAACACATCAAAAAAATGGGAAGACTACTTAGAACACCAGAACATTTAGCCCTGCAGCTACTTATTTCAAGCCCACCACTGTGCAGTCCTTGTGACTTACATAGTTATTAAAGTGAACACACAAAACACATTTTCTTTTCCTCTTCTTCAGTCAGCAGGATTTTTTTGTGCATGTGGTGTCATTGTGGGGAAAAACTAGGTCAAAGAAATTCCCTTTTCCACCTACAACTAGCCAGACAACTGCATCCCTCATTTGACTGCATTCAGGCTCAGCCACAGTGACCACAAATTCTGTTCTAGAGAACTGTGATTCTTCGTATTTCATAGCAAAGCAAACCTGCCGAGCGCTCTGCAAGTCGTGCTGCACTTCACACGTCTAATCTCTTCACTGACTACAAGCACAACATACCTAGAAACTGCTCCAAGGACATAGGGCTGCTCCAAACAAATTGATCTTCATCTGGAAGGCTCCTTCCAGGAAAAAATGAGAATAGGTACAAAACACAACACATAGAGACCTTTTTTTTTTCCTAGCCTGAAGTACAGGGAACCAGAATTAGTGAGAACAAGGTCAGTGAGAACAATTAGTGAGAAACTTCATTTCAAGGGAACTATTCATAATACCAGCATTATAACATATGAACCAGTATTATGATCCGTCGTAATACCACACAGTTTGCTATTCTGAGAGTACTTTTTAAATTTGCTACCAAGTTAACTCAACTAACTCCATCCAAGGTGCTCAGGTGGCAACAGCCATTACCCTCCAGTATTGTGCAGAAGATCAGGAAGAGTCATATTCCTCTGGCAGAGAGTTTACAGCGATTTTACTGAAAAGTTATGAATTTCTGAATTTATAACTTCTGTTATGAACTTCTGCTGAAATTCAGATTTTGCATACTTTAATATGCAGAAGATTTAATTCTTGTAAAGATTCATCTATTAATAAGCAGAAAACTTACGACACCATCAATAAATTAGCTCTGACGTACAGGCCAAAAGCGGCACACGAGGCAGCGTCCTTTGGCAGAGACTCCCTCTCGCAGGAATTGCCCTTCGCCTACAGAGGTATAACACACTGTAACTAGAGTCATTGAAACTAATCTCATTTACATTATATGCAGCTCTAGCAGAATGTGTGCCAATCCATTCCAAACCTATTTCCCAAAGCTTCTTACTGCTAATGCCAGAGGAAAGAAAAACGGATAGCATATACAGCATAAATGCATATGCATACAGCTGTGCACACACATCAACTAGGTTAAATATTTTTTTCCTGCAAGTAACAGTATAAATTAAATGCTGTAATAAGTTGTAGGAGATCACTCCACTGCAAGCACTGTTCAATAAGTTAAGAAAAGTTACGTTTCTGACTTCCAAGAGGAAGGGTGGTGACCTATAAAGTTGTAAAGGAAACCACTCACACGGTTATTTCAATGCCCAAGTTAAAAACAGCTCCCTGGACTTATAGCAGTCTCTTCCTCATCCTGCTCATAACAATTGGAAAATTACAGACCATTTAAAATACATAAAATTAATAGATTTTTAAAAAATAGAACGTATGGAGACAAAAAAAAAAATAGAGTTTATTTTTAATGAGATTACTTTTTCTTATCTCTCCTGTTTCTCTGGTAGTTGCTTTTAGATTTACCCAGTGGAAAGAGTGCCCCTAACTGAATACTGGTTAGATCTAAAATGGATTACAGATCCTGAGAAGGCATTCTTTCCCAAGAAGTCTATTTTTCAGTTCTTAAATTCACTGGGAACACGTTTAACTTAAGCCAAAATAAGCAGCTGTTGCTAGAAGCTTTGGGGTGAACATTAGCTGGGATTTGAGATAAATTCATTACATTTTTTTTAAACACATAATCAAGCAGAGTCTGAAATAAGTGCTATAGAAGCTCTTTGCAAAATTTAAGACAAGGCTGAAATTTTTTTTTTTTTTTTAATCTTGCTTACTCTATTCTACAATGCATTCATCACAGGTATTTGTGTGATAACTGCATATCAGCATCCCACTTATAGTCTTTAATGCAGTCATCCTCACTAAGCCCAGAGTGCCAGAACACACTGTGAGCTGACTTGGGACTTGTCCTCTCTGAGGACACGGCCCAAATGAAGAGAGGGGAAAAAAGAGGTCAGTGTGTTTGTGTCACATAACAGAGTAGCACGCACAGGGACCACCCCATGCAGTCCCTTCCTCTGCCTTTTGTTGAATTCCTCAGGAAATACTCAAATTCAGAGCCCTGGGATACAGCTAGTTAAGGCACAGGCTGTGTTGTGACAGGAGTTAAAAAAAAAAAAAAACAGACCCGGCTGCTGCCTTCGCTTCACGTCTGCCGTTAGCCTCTGCGCTTAGGAATGACACTGCTTTGGAGTTATGCGGCTGTGGAGTGTAACTACCAGTGGGCAGCTACCAGCTGTGCTCCTCCCGCACACGGCACATGGAAAACTCACAGGAATGAGGACGGGCTCTGCGGCACATGCACAGACCCGGGCGGAAGGCCCTGAGTCCCCACACGCCACCAAACACAGCGCTGCACCTTAGGAGCGCAACCAGCGAATGAACTTAGCAGATACGAGGCTTCTGCAGACACAGAGGGCAAATGTTCCCTCCACAGACCGGATCAGCACAAACCTGACACCATGGTATTAGCCATGACACAGGTCTTTTCACTATTGTTCAGGTTCCTTCTTAAAATACATGAAAAGAACACACAGTGGCAAAGCTCAAGGATAAGAGGCCTTTTTATTCAACAAAAAATCTTGTTTAATTAAGTGGCCTTTGGGATATCCTGTTTTAATATCGGAAGTATGAAAGCTGATTCAAAAAAGGAAAAAAAAAACCCACAAGAATCAGAAGTAGCTCTATCTTTTCTCCACAGTGAACTTAGAATTATAGAAAATTTGAGGAAGCTAAACTTATCCAAGAAAATATAAGAGTAGTTTTAAACTGTGTTTACCAAAGCTATGACAGCACACAAAGTCACAGGAGCTACTATTTGCTTTGGCAGCCCAATACATAGTGTTTTTAGAAAGACGCAGATATATAACCCCATACCTAGAAGCAAAGCAACACTTGCTAGGACTTGTAAGTTTATCTCTAGTGAAATCAGGGCAGTGCCTTGAATTTTGGAAGTCTGATTTTGAGGGCTTGTTTCTGTTTTGCTTGCTTGATTCTTTTCTGCTTGTATACAGCTGCCACAGTAATGCTGCCTGCTCCTTATCACGAAGTCATGGTAAGTCCACTTTACTTATCAGGTCATAGTTTAAAGGTGAATTTCTCATACACGCAGGTTTCTCCTCCATGGTTTTTCCACCCGCACGCGGGCTCTATTACCCACATGGCTTCCTGCCACTAGTAATAATAATAGCTAAGTTTTTTATTTTGAGCCGGGTGTATATTTATATCACACCCTTCTTCAGGTGACGTGGACCTCACTGTTGGGAATACGCAGGGGCTACCAGCACTGGACAGTCATTCTGTATCCGGCTTGCAAGTTACCTTACCAGAAACGTCTCCAGTTCCCTGATGGGTGATCTAGTCTGTCAGGAATCGCCCGTTACTCCTCTCCTAGACACCCCGCGCTTGCACAGCCTTTCTGCCTTTGCTCGCCCAGAGGCACCGGGTGCTGAGCCGGCACCTCGCGGCACCCCCGAGGGCGCTCCCGTCCCCCGGCCACCCGCGGGACAGCGACCCCTCCTCCCCGTACTCGTGCTGCCCGCAGAGCAGCCCGCGCCGCCACGGCCGCGGCGGGACTTAGCGCAGCCGGGCTCCAACTCGGGGCACTTCTGCTCGCCGCTTCCCCGCGGAGGACGCGCGGGCTCGGGGGGGACCCAAACGTCCTTTCCGCCCCTTCCGCGGTACCTTCCTGAGCGCGGCCCGCAGGGCGCTGTGCTGCTCCCAGGCTGTGCAGCAGCAGAAGGCGACGCGAACCTGAACGCTGGGGCCCGCCAAAAGCCACAAGTGTGGCTTCCTAGTCGCGCTCTGCAATGGGGCAAGTTAGTAAAGCCGAGCAGAATCAGAAGCTTCAAAACTTTATTATTTACTATATTATATTTTTTTACTAGATAGTACTATTACTAGATTTATAAACACAAAATAATTAGCTATCTAGTAAAGTGTTTATTTTAAAAAGAATCCCTGTGCTTAACTATCCTTCCCTGCTGAGCTGCCTTTAATTATCTTCCCCTTCTCTGACTCTGCATTTTCTTTCACTATGCGAACAGTGCTACAGCATCTTGGCATAAGGAGGCAGGCCACATTGCTTTTGTTTTGTTTTGTTTTGTTTTGTTTTGTTTTGTTTTGTCACTAAATAGGTGCATTTAAACACAGGACTTTGAGCTTCTTTCCACTTTTTTTTTTTTTTTTTTTTTTTTTGTCTTACACAAAATATTCTGGAGTAGCTTTTAAATTAGGTTAGTTCTTACCACCTAATTCCTGTTAGCAGAACCAGACTGCTGTCTGTCCCATAGTTCCTTTCTGGTTGATTTTAGAAAGGATAATTGAAAAACAATTAGATTAAACAGAACTTTTTCTTTTCTTTTATTTTTTTCCAGGAGTTAGGAATCTTCATCCTGTGAAATGGGGGTTAGGAATAGCAATCTTGTCTTTAATCTCTCTATGCTAGAGAAGAATTTTTGATCCACATGTCTGCAGTGCTGGCTGCAGATAGCTTACGATATGCAAACAGTATTTCAATAGAGGTGCTGGTAACGCAACAGAAGATGAAAAATCCACTATTTCCATCTAGTGGTGAGAGAGTGTTTCTGGACCTGAAGTATACGAGATCTAGCCATCTACCTGTGCAGAATGTTCCGAATATTAATCCTGAGATGAAGGGGTCATTGAAATAGAATATAGTGCTGAAATCTGTGGTATTCACACATCTACTGAGTGTGAACAGAGATGTGTCCCTCTGGGTGAGATATATGTAGTCTGTGCTACAAAGCAAATTTTATTTTTTATAGGATGACACTATAGTATATATTAGTCTAACCTTTCCAAGATGAGGGAGTTCATTTCCCTCAGCAGCATTTCCCTGGCAGCAAAAATAATAAAAAAAAATATTAGATATCCAAAGAAAGATACTGCACCCACTGGGATCTCCCTATAAATCCAATTCCTGCTTGATAGGAGGTTGACATCACAAGGCAAGGGGTTTCCAAGTGCCACGTGTGCAGTCTCCTCTCCTGCTTAGATGTACCCAAAAGAGGTAGCAAATAGATACATTCATACTTCACTACATTGAATTTTCATGTTATATGTTACTGTTTCAGTGCAGAGAGATGTTCTCTGAGAGAAGTTTAGTTTCTCTCCAGGTTGGGCCATACATTCATTGTCCAAGAGAAGCAGAATCAAATTTACATTGAGAGCTGTACATTTCCCTTTGAAAACTGTCTGCACGGACAACACGTAGCCACAGTGAGAGGCAACCACCACTCGGACCTGCCGGAGAGGATGTTTTCCCAAGGCGGTCCAGCCCGTGGGTCTCGTAGGAGGGAGGATATTGCACTGCCTTATTACCGGTGCCAAAGAAGAGGGACAAGGGAAAGGAGAGCAAAGAGACCTTCGCCCCACTGCTTTGGGCGAGTGTGCGTGGTGTAGCTATGCTGCATCCAATGGGAGAGTCGGGAAGCTGTGGCTTGAGGTTTCTCTTCATGTAGCCATAGCCTTAGCCAAGCCAAGCCAATTCTGTCGTTCAAAGTCGTAATACCTGTTGCTTGGGCAGGGCAGAGCACGACCGCCTCTTCTGCAACACATTGCTGATCAGGTTGCATTGGAGGTGGGACTCTTCCCCCAGACCTTTACTCATTAAAATGCCCTTTTCTGATAGTATCGTGCCTTGCCTATTGTGTAACAGGGAAGATCTCACCTTCCTTCTAGTATATGTGTACTACACTGCACCTTTTCTAAGGGCTAGGCTTAGGTGAGACTCCCTCTTAAGAAAGCTCTGAGAAAATGCCAGGAGTATTAGACAGCACAGCCCAAATTTTACTCTTCAGCCTACACCTAGCTGAAGAAAAAATCCTATGAATAATGTGAATAGTTATTCACCCTCAAGGTATGGATGAGATAAATTGCATAGGTAGCATCGCTTTGTTTCTCCTTCCTTATTGTACAAGGGCAGCTTTCCCTTCCCAGACATGTAATCACCGGGCAGACATGAAGAAACGTGTGTTACGGTTGCATATGGCTGCTGTGTAGCTGGCACAGGTGAACTCAGGAACTCAATTCTTGGGCAACACTAGACCAGGGATTACGAAGCAATACATGAAAGTACACGTTTTCATTTGTATGTCAATACACTCATGATCTTCTTACGTATGGGTATTTCGTTACCTCTGAGTTAAAAGAAATGGGCATGTCCTGGGTTTTATCAACAGGTTTTATACAATAAACCTCATTTTTTCAGTCAAAATGAAGTTGTTTTACTCCCCAGAATGGGTTTAATATTCAATGTTGGGATCTAAGGAGACCTTGTGGTGGATCTGGACCTTGTTGCTGAGGCTGTCAGACAGGCTGGCTCCTAGTCGTACGTGTAGAGTGTCCAGAAGCCCCGACCAGAGCTGATGCCACAAAGTATTGCTATAATGCAATTAACATGCTGCCAGCCTCAGCATACGCACTGTACGCGCTCGCCAGCATGTTCACAGGGCGTTCAAAGGGAAACGCTTACGCTGAGGGCAAAACCTGCCGCTGCAATGCTGACAGCTCGCTGGTTGTACCCTGCCCACCGCGACGGGAGGAGGCCCAAAAGCTGCAGCGAGGAGCACCAGACTTCACGATTCAGAGGAAAACGACCTGATTTCCATCCCGCGCCAGCACAGTGGCATCAGATATAGGAGCTTGCATCTAATTTTGGAAGCTTTTAGAAATCCTCTTTATTCAGCAGCAGCACCTGCCCTGAATAGTAATCATCCACACATCAGTATGAAAATATTTTTATTTATCTTCAGAATTTGATAATCAGCAGTCATAAATATGTTAAAGACGAGATTAGGATGATTACAAATTGCACATGGCTGTAGTTTGAGCACTAAAAAGGCCTTTGGTTTGCATGAAGGCAAAACTCACAGGGAAGATTTTCAGAAAGATAGTAACATGAAATGGCTTCTTAGAAAACTTAGAGTATACAAAAGCTAACCCACAGCTCTATAAATAAAAACAACTTCTTTGTATTTTCTGTGTGGTCTCAAGAAATAAGTACATAAGGACAAAAATTTTTAGTCGAATGACAAACTGGTTTAGAGTAAGTAATGATAAAAGAAATATTTTTGAAAAGGACACACAGCTATCTTATAAAATCTAGAATCACAGACTACAGACAAGTCAACTGGATTTGGGGTGTGTATAAAGCTTTTTAATTGAATAT
>JAWLRI010000963.1:5804764-5837491 GCA_034781795.1 Crypturellus tataupa | reverse complement strand
GTCCATTATTCATATGCAAATACATGTGATTTTAGTCCAACATGCAGATGGCCACAAGGCAGCTATTTAGAAAGATGAACTTGTGGTATAAGCCCCTTCAACCTGCTGGTGTTAAGCCCTTTGTTGCTCCAGCGTATTTCCGTTGAGAAGAGGCAGAAGCCTTGAAATGGTTCATTCTGGCTCATGTTAAACTTGTCAGCACTTGGCCAACTTTCCCTTTCAGATTTTATCACATATGAGAAAAGCCTTCAATGCTGTCTGCCACTTTTGACACATGTAAATGTGAATGTGTGTGTGTGGTTCTTCAGGGATTCTTCTTCTTGCTCTTCTGTTCTGCTTGAAGCTCTTTTGCATTACATCTGGAGCTCAATGCTGTTAACATTTCTACAGCTGTCAGGTGGGCTCCTTTCATTATCAATCGGTCTCCATCAACTGTAAAGGGAACAAGTTTTAAGAATTCATAAATTGCAAGTCACAACTGCTTTAGAGGACAGTTCTCTCTTGCCTGTATAAATATGAACACCCTGTTCATCTTGTCTCACGAAAAAGTATTCCTTTTACCAAAGATCTTGGTTATACAACAACACTGTAAAAACTAATAACATATTAAATTGCACACAATACATACAAAATCTTTATTTCTGATTGTATCACCCAAAAACCAAAAAACGTTTCTCTAGATATACATATAGTGGAAACATGTTTGATCTGAATGGCTCACCCTATGCTCTCAAAGTCACCTAGCAGAAGGTATAAAATGGACGAGAAGTCGTAATTCCCACATATGATTCAGCATTTTAGCAGCATACTGTATAGAGTCTGCTTAATTTTTTTATTTAATCGAAGCACTAAATTACTTGATGCAATTTGGTAGTTGTAATTTAAAAAGAGAAAGCAAAGGGATTTTTAATTTTCTCAAAAAAAAAACAAATTTAAAACAGGAAGGAGCATTAGAAGTATAGCACCCAAATTAACTTTTTGATACACTTGCAAATATAAAAGCCACATATTCAAACCTCTATTATGTAACACCATGCGCAGAATCCAAGTTCCAGGCCCATGTCTGTCAACTACAAGGGCTGTAAACTCATCACTTGGAAAATAATCAGTTCTTAGAAAAAAGTTCAGAGCTGTAGCTCTTGGCATCCGTGAAATAAATTCTTTTGGTTTTATACTGTGAAAAACATTAAGCTTTACTGCCTAGGTCTTAACACATCAGAGTTAAAGACAAGGATAAGAAAGGCAGAGGCATGCGAGAAAGACAAGGAAGCACTGTAAGAACAAATATTTCAACACTCTAGACATTCCTACTTATTCACTAAATACATGCAAGTCCAATAAAAGGATCAATAATAATAAAAATTTTAACGTGCCACATGCCCTATTGGACTATTAAAGCACAGCAGGAAAAAATGCAGCCAGGGAGAAGGACAAAAGCAGATTAAAACCATCTGTTCACAGCCCCAACTTTGGGCTGTTTTCAGAACTGACAAAATATTCACTATCAGTTTCCAACCTACTCATAGAATTACAGAATGCCCAAGGCTGGAGGGACCTCTGAAGACCAAACGGTCCAATATATATTCATTAAGCTTTCTGAGGAAACCAAGACATTTTGTCATAGATCAGCTGAGCTCATTCTGTAAGTCCTTCTGTGTGCATGAGAAGTGTTGTTCCTGGAAGCTTCACACTCAGTAAATGAACAGCAAGTTTTGCAGATGCACAAGGACATAAAGCATTCCACTTTCTGGTCTTGAGACTGAGTCGTCTCTGCCACACATAACAAGAGGGACAGCATGCAAATATAACTTTACATCCAAACAAAGCCACCTTTGCTGGAATTCTACCTGAGCTTCAAGGGCTCTTAACTATGTCACTTCAAATGTGGACTCTAACCTAAAATTAGAACATTTTTTTGATCTAGGATTCACCAGTTCTAACTATAGTATGTGTGTATACATAAACAGATATATATATACACACACACACATATTTCTCTATACATTAGCCAGTTAATAATTCCACCTTCCTTTTTTCTTCTGAACTGTAACACACAGCTGTGAACTGGAACCAAAACAAAGCAACCACAATACATAAAATAAATTAACAGAACCATAGCAGCCCAAATCTGGAAGGACTTCCTGTATAGATTAAAAATGAAATCCTTACCAAACATAACATCTACAAGTGGTTCAGATCCATCGTGTCTCACATCAGTAGTCACTTCACAGTTCCTGTTGGTGTCATATATGTTTTTATGATATATTCGTTGAAGAAATATTCTGAAAATATATTTGAAAATGTAGTAAGTATATTATAGATATTTCTGTTATTAATTTCAATAGCTTGATGATGCTAGCTTATCAAAGTATAAATAAGGTTTTTCTTTAATAATGTCAGCCCTACTTCTTATGAGATAATCAATCTTAGCATTTAAAGTATATTACGTGCCAATATGAAAAAAGCATACCAAAGAATTTTTCAAAAATTTAGTGTGTACACTCTGTATTTCTCTCAGCTGGGTTGTTAATATGAGAAAAGAAGAATCAGAAAAAAATCTCATTTTTCTTTATATGTTGTCATACACCTTTATACTGTTTTATTGTTTGGATTCAGACCTCATTTAGTTATTTAGACAATGTATGTTTCCAGTAGGCTTCTCACAGATATGAAACCTGCTTGACATTCAGTTGACCTAAAGACATTCTAAGTTGAGCTGTGTTAGTAAGAATACTTTAATAGCAAAAGTGTGTGTAAGTCTGTGGAAAGCGACATTTTATACTCGTTCCATGCAGACCCGGCAGAAGTTGCATCACTCAAGAAGCACTTAGACTTCTTAAGCAGTCATCTACCAAGACAGCAGCAGCTGTTTCCTCCTTTCTCTCCGTTACCAGCACTTGGACTAATAACTTTAGTCCCACACCTAAATCCTGAGCTGCGAGAGCAGCATCTCTATAAGTAGATGGGAAGAGTCAAACACACGCATTTACATGCAAGAGTCTATACTCAGACATGGAGATCCTCTGCAAATCTGCTTAAAACTAAAGCTGACTTAAAACTTCCTGACCATGCTCCATATGAACACAATCCTTAAGATAAATACAGTAACTTCTCACTCATTATAAAATGTTACGGTTGTGTTTGCACCAAACCAAACTATAAAGTCAGGCCTCAAAGACCAAGATCATAAAAGCTGCAGAAAGCATACAACGGGGGTAGAAACTTATTAGAGGATAGTTCTTCTTTGCACAATAAACCATAAAATAAAATAAAAAATAAAATAAAATAAAATAAAATATTAAAAGGCATTTCCTTACATATTTGCCTCCTCTGCTCTTGCCTTTCTACACAGGGCTCTGTGCAGGGTCACAAACCCCATCAGGGTCCTAAGTTTGCGTTTCAACGTACAGCCTAACTCTTAATGGGTGCCAGTTGGCATAACCTCAGACCTCGAATGAAAAATAAGGGCACGAACCCCAAACCCTACAAGGATGGGACACCGGAGGGGCGCTCTCTGGCCGGAGCTGAGGAGGGAGCTTCCAGGCCCGGGGCAAACGGCGGCCGCCCCAGATCGCCTCCTCCGGCAGCGAGGCCCCAGGAGCGGCTGGGGGGGCCCGGGGGCAGCAGCCCCTCACCTCGTGCTCTCCACGTTGGGCTCGAAGGGGCAGAAGCGGACCAGGATACTCTTCACGGACCGCAGCGGCACCCGGATCTTGGCCGCCATCTTCTTGCCGCCGCTCCTACTACAACTCCCAGCAGACCCCGCGCAGGACGGAACGGGAGAGGCCTGGCCGCCCCGCTCAGGGGGTTCTGGGAAATGTAGTGCGGGGAGCGCGCCCCGCCGGCCGCCATGTTCTCCGCTGCCCTCAGGGGTACCCTTTACCGTCCTTTACCTGTTCCCGGTATCTTTGGAAGTGAATATGTATATACATATTTTTCCTAAAGGTTTAGATTTAACAGTTACATATCTAGCCTTGAAACAAGGGTTTTTAGCTATTCGTGGATGTGTTCCTGGTACTCACACAGTTTCCACTAGATGGCGGAAATCTCCTGGATAAATCCTTGCCAGGGCCTCGTGACTGTCCCCTGAGGAGTATGGAGACGTTGTTAAAGGGTAACTGTATAAATACCGTTTAAACTGCTGAATAAATCCAGGAGTAACTGTACTAAAACGCATGTGGTGAGTTTCTGTGCAATGGTCAATGCAGACCTGTGTTTCCAACCTACATAAAGTGCCTGGCACCCTTTGGAAAGCATAACCTGTTTTTATCTATTGGCAGCTCCTTTTCTTTAATCATGTAATCGTTGAGCAAAATTGCCCTTTTTCATTGAGGTTTATCTAATGTAAACAAAGTAGAAAAGCTGAATTCAGAGGTATCAATGCAGTTTTAATGATTTTGTTCTTACTTGTGTATGCCATAGTCTTGTATATGCCATAGTGCCTTCTTTAGCCAAAAATGTTTTATTTTTAACTTTACCTAACTAAAATATGAAGGATTAGATCCAGAACAAGATAAATAGATTGTGTGTGTGTGTATTTCAGAAGATAAACTTATAAATTACATAATTTCAACATAAATTTCTTAGGTATAGCACAAAGAGATTATTCATTCTATTTGAACCTTGTGGCAAATTTTCCATCAGATTCTCTGGCATCGTTGCAGAGATAAAAACAACAAAGAAACGAAGAAGTGAAATGATCCCTGATTTTTTTTATCATCTCCCTTTCACGCACTACTGGTGACTTCACACACTACTTAGTGACTTCAAAATAAGCATGGCAAGAGTATTTTTATATTTTCTTTTACTGCTTTTGATAGTAGCTTCACACAGAATACGCACAGCTTAGCACAATTCAGTCGCAGAATCACAGAACGACGGAGGTTGGAAGGAGCCTCTATAGATCATTGAGCTCAATCCCCCTACTCAAGCTGGGAAAATGAAAGGGAAAATGAGATGAAAATTCAATGAATTTTTTTTATTATTATTATTCTCTTTTTCACAATCAGATCAGTTAACTTTCTAGCATTTACGGTCAGCAATAGAGGTTGAATCTTTCCTCTTAAGCTATCTTCTGCAAGAGTTAAAAACCATCCCTGCTTCTGCAATTTTGTTTCTGAAATCTGAAAGATTTCTAATAGCATGAAAGGATATATACTTGGTAACTGAAAACTCTATATTCTTTTCCTCTTCTATTAGAGTGGAATATATCTGAAGTGAAACCCTAGGAACTGATGACTTTGAGTATGAATATCCTGAACTTGGATCTTCACCAAACTTGGTGGCAACCAAGTTGTGTTTTTTTCCTACACTCACATCAAATGCAGAAATCGTAGCTTGTGATAACGATCATTCTGGTAAAACAGTGCTAACATTTATAGTAACTAAATGAGCTAGCCAGCAAAGCAACACGGCTGTTTAAAGAGACAGTCCCTTCAATTCCAGCAAGCAATTTGGGAGTTCTGAAACATCTGCATTTGAGACTGTTCTTTAGGGACTTCCCTTGGAAGCTGAATGATTCATGGTTCTTCTATCTAGTGATAACCATACACATTCCCAAAGCATAAAATGCAAAAAGATTTAAATGTTATAATATCATAATAGAAAAAATTAATATTCCTTTCACCAGGCTGATTTTTTTTATGAATGTTTTCTCATCCCAAGTCTACAGACTTTCATGTCATTAGTTTCATTAAGTCTAGTCAAGAGCCCATAGCTGATTTATATCTAAGCACCATACATAGCAAGAAAAAAAATTAAATAATTTTTACACTCTTATTATGAAGAATGATAGAAAAAGATTATAATTTTACTTGGTGAACTTTCCTCTTTTCTCTTGGCTTCTTCCAGTTCTCTTAGATCCAGAGAGGATTCTTCTGTTTTTTTTCCCCTTTTCTTTATTTATCACTTTCATTTTCTGTAATTTTTCTGACTACATACAGGACGAAATATCAGAGCTCTTGGAATCCAATCCATAATTTGGGCATGTCTGCTTTTCACAACTTCACTCTGTTTTTTTAATTTCAATTTTCAGTTACTTTCTTCCTTTAAAAGCTTGTGCTCCTTCAGATTTTTTTTAAAGCATTTAATGGCAGAAGGTTCTTGATGCTTCATTCTGGGTGTGGTATTATACCTCCATTCGGTTCATTATCTCCTCTAGTCCTCAGCCGATTTCTTCCTTTGCATCTTTATTTCTTTTCCCCGATTCTTTCTCTGAGTCCTGCCACAAATGTCTGTAGACTGCAGATTCAGCAATCCAAATTTCATGTCCACACGTCTGGTTACAACCCCATGTAATGCTGCCTTCTAGGCATTAGCATCTCCAAGGAGAGGTGAGCCGAAGTAAATCCATCGTCCGTCCCATTTTGCGCTGAGGTGATGTTTCCAGACAGGCAGCCAGAAGAGGGTCCTTGGCACAGACAGCGCGCTGGGGTTGACACTAAAAGACAGTCCTTTCTGGAAGCAGAAAACCAGGCTGACAATTCTAATAGTAAGAGACATATCCTCATAAGAGCTATAGACAGAAAGGGCCAAGATCACAAAGGACTTGTAGGAAGTCATTATAAAATGCTAGTGCCACATTGAAGGAAATGTCGGGATAATTTCCTTCAGAAGCATTGCTTGTAGTAACTGACTCATAAAAACCTAAACCAGTCTGTGCTTTCTGTCTTGTTTTGTTTCCTCCTTTGAACTGAGTATTCCTATACTGTATGTCACTTACTGAATTTTAAAAATATGGCCTCAAAGAAAAAAGCTTGTAAAGGTCTTTTTTTCCTCTGGAAACTAAAGAAGTTAAATATAGCTTTAAACCAATAGTATACTATTTTTTTGTGTCATTTAAAAATCTACTAATAATTTCCTGCTGTTAATATCATTTTCAGAAATAAAATTAAACTCAACCAGCAAAAGTACCACTTAAAACAAGTTTGTTTTATAACTCATTCTGAAATAGTAACTCTGCCTATCAGCGAAGAAAAGCTTTTATGAGAGTGAATAAACAGATTCCCTAGCTGCTCTTTACTCCTCTGCAAACAGACATTTCTATTGCCTGAAGTTAACAGCTGCTAGCAGAAATGTTTGCTAAAATAATGTGCAGTATTTAACTGGTAAAGAACATATTGTGCCAGTTCCTGACTTTTATAGCTTAACTTCTTGATGATAATACTGGATGATGATACTGGAGTTTTTCAAGCTACACCTTCAAATGAGAAAGATCAAAAGCTTTACTTCATCTGCTTTTCTTTTCTGTCTAATAAATACCACATTGAATGCATGCTGCTGTCATTTGGATGTTTTTGTGTTGATCTAAAACATGGATGGACTTGCTTCTCACAAAGAGAGTTCATTATCATACAAGGCACAATGCTGAGCTTAAATGAATGGCAGATACCAAGGTTAGCGCCTAAGTCACTGAGGTCTGAAATCTAAGTTTCAAGTAGATATTTAAACTCCAGGTAGGTTAAATATACATGTTTTGACCCTAGAAGTGTCTTCAAAGATTGACGCAAAGGTACAGTTCCATTTGACAGACCTAACTTTGATAGAAATATTATTGTAATTTAAAAGAAAACAGATTTCCAGAAGTGTCCTCACTGCAGAGTTTAGAGAAAGCTGTTGTATTGGAATCTGGTCTATTTTTATCCAAGGCTTTCTGAAGGTGTTTGTGCTCTGAATAACTTGTTACAGATTTTGAAGAGCTCAGCAGCCTATTGACATTTGTTCTGTCTGCTGTTGGCATACTTCAGTGCTTGAATATTGTAAGCAAAGCATTTTGTTTTCACTTTCTTTTGCTATGAATAACTGCGCGCGTAGATTGATGCCTTCAGTTATTGGTATTGTCAGCAAACTATAATAATAAAATTTAACATGGTGACCAGCCAAAATAGCCTCTCCATACGCTCAGCTCTTTCCATGACAAGAATCTTCACCTCGCTTTCCGCGGGCTTATTTATGCACCAGTTTTTACTTAAGTTTTGCTACCTCCACAGAAGTATCTAGACATTACATACACATATAAACCACAGATTACAGTATAAAATACCCACTTACAGGTAAAAGTAGAAACATAAAGTGCCTGGTTAGCAAACATAAAGAAACTAGATATCAAAATTGGCTTTTTTTTTTATTTAATCATTTTATGTAACTGTTTCATTTATCTATTTATAAGAAATAGCTATCTCAAGTGAGTCATTCAAAAACATTATTTCCACTTATCTGTCTGAGAGCGTTTTTCTTTAAACTTTGTAATCCCAATACAAGCAGAGTTTGCATTATTAGGAAGACATTGTAAAAATATTCTGCATTGTAAATCTAAATATGCCAAGTCCCTGAACCATTATCCTTCACATGAAGCTCATTTTACGTTTGCAGTTTGATACCTAGCTATGAATGTAAAAGAACAGAAAAATCCACTCCTTATCCTCTAAAAAGCAGCAAAATGACCATGAATTTGTTGGTCTGACATTATTTTAGAATAAAAGATCTTGAGTTCAAAACCTGTGTAGCACAGGAAGGGTGTGATTCAGTTGCTTTCACTCAAGAATTTCAGATATAATACAGTCAGATATGCACAGACTTACTGCAACAATTAGTAAAATAAAGATCTGAGCCATTTTGAAGTATTTGTCAGGTATCTCCTTATGCGATTATAACAGTGTTATAATTACATTATTCTGTACTAATTGAAGTAAGCATGTCAGAAGATAGAGGAGAACAAATAAGGTAATGCAGGAGTTTGTTATACATAAAGAAATGGCATTATATAAACAATAGGCAGCAGATGACAATTTAGATAGGTATTTCCAGGGAAATTATGCTACATGAACTTGGTGAATTTTATTTGACTACGTATTGCCATCAATACAGATATGATGCAAATATCATACCTTAAAGCAGTGGTTTTCAGCTTGTCACCTGTGAACCCTGAGTACTCTGCAGGCCATGTGGAGTGGGTTTATGAAGGGTGATTTTAAAATAAAGCTACTCGTGCTTGTCGAAACCTCCCCCTCCACTTGAAAACTGAGGGCATCCATGGATGAAAACAAGATTAATCACCTCTGCATAAGTGGTCACTGCTGAATTGATAAGGTCAGGTAGCAGAAGGTCGATTACTAGGTTAGTTCAAAATAGTTAATTTTTCAGATGAGGATTAATTAAAAAAAAAGTTTTTAATGTTTTAAAAATGCCATAGATTCTCTTTGGATCACTCAGAAATTCTAATCTCGATTCACTTTGTGTGTGAGGTATATTTCTGTTAAACAGAAACAGAAGTATGAGTCAGAGATTTCAAACACTTCTGTTCAGTTTGCTCATATATTGGTTTTGGTCTTATACTGAAATGTACACAGAGGAATTACTTGATAAGATTTCATTTAGTTGAGCACCCTAAAATGGTCACGCAGAAGGCAGTTAGTTCAGAGAAGTAAGAATCCTCTAACACCTCAGTTAACTACTAAGTTTTGTTCCAGTTCATTTTCCTCTCTAGTTTTAACTGATAAAAATCAACTAGTTGAGTCAACACTGGAAAACTGGAAATATTTGGAGTACCTTTATTTTTTATGCTATTTGTCCATTTTTAATGATTTATCAATGTATAAAGATAATAGATTAAAAATTACAATGATTATTTATTTTCCAAGGATTATTTTTAGCAGAAGGCAAGTTCATCTTGGCTTATCAGAGCTTCATGGAGAACATCACTGACAATCAAACATTTGTGACCGCACGTTAGCTTATGAAAATAGCCCTACAGAGATTCAGGTAGGTGTTCAAGCAATAACTACTTCAAAACGAGGCCGGTTTGGACAGCTTTTACAAGTCATCTCCCTGTGTGAAGAGAAACTGTGGATTTAGCCACATTTAGTCAGTCTACGTCTACTATAGCAATTCCGTAGAATAAATGGAGAAGTAAAACATTTTCATGAGAGGCACAACCAGTGGCCCTCTCTAATAATGTGAGGTTTTAGATGCACCAGCTGTCCTTTTTTTATATTTACAAAATCCTGTTTGCAGTGGTAATTTAGTTTATTGGCAATCATAACAATGTCTGATCATTCATAGCCCACTCTCATGCTGCAAAGACAAGCAGGTTTTTCTGTGCAAATACCCTGTAGTCAGAACCCAGAAGAACGGTGCTTTTATCTTTGTTGTGTAACAAGGAATATATCATTTAAGAAGGGCTGCAGAGTACAATAAAGAGGAAACCATCCCTGGGTCCTAACTATATTTTCATGGCAGCAGACTTGAATTGGTTGCAGTGGCCCAGTGGTCTCTGCTACTTTGTCCTACACTGTCTTCAGTCACTGACAACCCTGCTCTGCCCTTGGTGCATCATATAATTTCATGTAATTGTCTGCAATCAAGCCGAGATAATCAGCTTGCAGAAATGGATATCTCTGCCTTCTTCCCCATTTCTTTTCCTAGTCTTATGCAAATATATGTAGTCTATTTCCATTATTGATTTGAGCTATTTAGTAGTGACATATTTATTCTTATAAATCCTCTGTGCTTGTCACTGTCTTAATAAGCTCCTTCTGCCTCCCCCTCTCCTGGGGCTCTGAGAACATAGTCAATACCTATAAACTCTAAAGATGTGACAGGAAGTTTCATCTCATAGAGGTGTCTCTTGTGATTTGTGTTTGCAGTCTCTGATCTTTAACACGGTTGTTGTCTCACCAATGCGTGGTGGGCCCCTGAGGAGTGTAATCAAGTATGTCACGAGTCAGCACAGCTCCTCGGAGATTTTTGTTTCATGTTAGACCCCTTCCTTGACCATTCTCATCTTTCTTTTTTTTTTTTTTTAATAGATTCCTGTAGTAGCTGAATAGATAAGGTTCTGGGGAAATTCCTTATGTTACGTTCAGATATTGATTCTCTACTATATTTTTATCACCTTTCTTATGCCAGTAATGCATTTTTTTTCCCTCTCTAATGGTACTGTTCCTTGAGAAAGACCAACTTTCTTTAGAAATGCCATAGTTGTCATTTTTTCCCCACTGTTCTTTATCATACCTGTAGTTCTGTCATGTTATCTAAATTTCTCAAACTGGGTTATGACTCATCCTCTTCCTCCCTCTTAGAGCACCACCAAGAGGCTTAAAGGAGGTCACGGAATATAAATATAGGCAAAGAAGCTGCGACCCAGCTCCTAGCTCACAACACTTCAAAGGGTCCACATACTTCAAAGCGCCAAGAGGCAGGTTTCTCAGCACACACATGGGCACGAGATGACAGCCATTTCCCAGGGCACCTCATTGCTTCTTTGCGGCCCAGCAACGCTGGCTTTGGCAGTCTCTGCTGGATCTCCTGCTGCTAGATATTCGTATTAATCAGTCAGCCCTGCGGTAGCACAGCCTCGCTCTGCTCACAAATGCAGCCCCAGCACCGCAAGCTGCACCTGAGCAGCCCAAGAGCTGTACGTGACCAAAGAGACCCAAAACTACTACCCACAGTGTAATAGCAACCAACAGTTATCATTCTCTCCAGCCAAAGAAATTACACTGCTCGCTCCTTGTCCTACAAATTCGAGGAGAGCAAATCCACGGAGAGGAACTTTCCGCTGAAAGGAGTTTCACAAAGATAGAGGGGTCCAAACAGGGACTGTACTCAAAGCTTGACAAACACCCATCTAAGTCATTGTCCAGACTTCACAGTGTCTCCTGTTACAACGAGAAATGCTTGAATAGGATCCTGATACCCAGCAGAAGCTTGCCGAGGCCCCCACCACTGACAAGTTTATTGAAACTGCTAATTTTTGAGTGCTGCTGTGCACTCTTGCAAGCTATTAAAAGGCACTGTTATCGGCATGTGATTTAAATATATCCAATATTTCCTTCACATTACTCAAGAATGATTAAAATTCTAAGAGCAAAAATCATAAAACTGCAAGAATTGCTGTGGAAATTAGTGTTTTATATATTTATGCAACCTTTTCATTACAAAAAGTTCAGAAGGATGAAGGCCTGCCTTCATATAAGCACTTTTCTGTAGTGTTCGTATGGCATAAGAATATGCACGAAAATATAAAAAAATAGAAGAAATAGAAAAGTGATACCAATCCTGTTGTTCACTATCAATACATTACAGAGATTTCCATGCTTTTTCTTTCAAGCAATTCATTGTGTGAAATGTTAGCTGAAAAGGCTTACGCATATTTTGCCTTCACACAGTATAAGCATTCCCAAGAAATGCTGAATGCAGTGAAGTGAAAAAGACATTTTATTACAGTGACATTCAGTAAGAGGTGTCTCAGTTAAATATGTACATTTAAAAAATGTTAAGTATTGGATCAGTTACAGTATCAAAATGAAGAAATAAGTTACTTGGTAACTGATGATTAATAGTAAAGGATAATACTGGCATAGAAAAGAGAAACTAGGAATAAAATGCCAACTTGACTATTGAGTCCTGATAACATAAATCTAGAAAATATTGAAGGCAAGGTAACCGGTAATGATGGAGTAGGAACGACAACAATCCCTCTGAAATTATTAGCAATATCAATTATTTTCAGCAGTTTGATTTATCAAAGATAAGCAACTATACTATACTTTTAAGTCAAGCTGGTGGTTCCTTGCAAATGCATTAGTTTACACAAGCATCATTTTTGGAGGGTTACACAGAATGATTTTATGCTTTTCACTGCTAAATACTTTACTGCAATGGAAATCTAGGCTTTTGTTGATGGAAATTCATTGAAGCCATAGGTATTACACAATAAAACTAGGGCCATGATGCAGTGACTCCTAGATGATCCTCTAAGTCACTGAGGGCTGATTGCAAAGGGCAAGAGTTTTGTTCAAATATTTGGGTCAATATATGTTGTCTTCCTGTTCTCTGGGGATGATTTTTCTGGGCAAACAGAGGGAAAATCACTCAAAAGTTTACTTGCATGTTAAACATATTTAGTCATATTACCTTATTTCTCTGTGCTTGTTTCTGGGATAGTACTGTTCAAATAGAATATTTATTTTCATCTGAGAGGTGATGTTTCATAAACATTAAATTTATCAGCATGTCACTGATTCAAAATTCTTGTTGATATTTCTGAATACAATTAAAAAAACTTCTCAAATGTAAGGATAGCCTTTTAGTTAGTATTAATTAAGTAAAATATATGAATTTCTTAAAAAATATGAAGTGACAAAGAAATAACGACAGTTTCTAATTGTGTGACTGTTATATGGAGCTCACTTACATTTTGCAACAAGACAAGTCCTATTGGATTTTCTTTAATGGATTTTCCCAGAAAGCATTTCCTTAAAGTGCTATACAGCTAAACAGCCAGAGATCATGCAAGTCTTTCCTGGGGTGTTTCACAACCACATTTTTCTCTATGTGAGATTCCAGCTACAGGGACAAAGCATATGATGTCAGCAATAGAAGCAGGTAATGTAAAATTCATACCTCATACCTGCTTTTCTATGCCACTTAGGCTGTGCCAAAATGCTAGTCTCCTGTTGGAAGCTAAGCAAATATCAGGTGCCTTTCACATTACTCCCTTGTGTACCACATGCCACAAAGTACTCCAAGGCTTACTTGCATTTTGAATAAAAAACAATGGTTTTGCTGGGGTTTTCTATTGCAATCATTTCTGTTGTAGGGATATTACTTTCCTGGCACTTATAGATTACCCAATTGGTCTTGTCCATCTGTGTCCCTTTTTAACATTATTATCTTGTTTCTGATCTGTTCTACCCTTATTTTTTTCCAAGTTCCTTAAACATGTCCAATGAGGATAAGCTAATAAAAGTTAAAAGACATTCCCATTTTTTTCTTTGCTGTATTTCTTGCTTCTTCTGTTGGATTCTGCCTTTTTTGCTTTTGGGGGAACATTGATCTCCAGATCTCCAGAGAGTGTCCTATGATTTACAGGTGTGAGAAAGCAGTTAAAGACAGTGCTGTGTGTTTAAAAGATGCCAGAGCTCCCTCCTTCCTCATAATGTCGCTGTCTTTTGTAATCAAAGATAACACGTGAACATACTCGGCTATATCATGGATCTCAGATTTTGAACTGTGAGCCAATGATGCTCCTAATTCCTGTAGTTTTCTCTCAGGAAAGCAAAGAATTCCTATGTAGAAAAAATATTTGCCAAAATATTTTACTCTAGTGTTTTACGGCACTAGCTAGCTGCTTGTTCTGCTGAATAAAAGAAACCTACCAGTATTTCAGTCACAAGAGCTTAGAATTATTCAGAGTCCAGATGGAAAATTAAACTTCTTGATGTGTTGTTACTATGTGTCATCAGAGTGAAATATATGGGAGACATGGATAAGCTAGGTGTTAAGGAAGAAGAAAGCATAGTTTGGATTCCACTCCTCCTTCACAGAGACAATGGTGGGACTTGACTATGTCCTCATAAAAACCACCATTCCAGGGGATTCCTTTGGCCTTTCAAGTCTAGCAGCACAATGGATGTGACGCTGTTTATTGCAGTGACAATGATGAATACCTTTGAAGAAGCATAGAGGGAAAAGCCACCCATTTTCCCTTCGGACTTCTCCCAAGAAGACTTCGGTGTGATTTTTTGTCACTGCTAAAATATATCATCTTGGGTCACAGGTGAAAAAAAATGTCCTGGTATTTTGGGGAAGTGTAGCCCTGCCTTGGAATAGTAGCTTTTAAAATGGAACAACTCTGGAATTAAAGCATGTGGCCACATGTGCAACTTTCTCCATTCAGCTAGTATCTACCAGGCTTTTGTTATTATAACAAAAGGCCTTTTTTTCTATAGAATTTAGCTAAGCAATCAGGTGATTTTATAAAGCATTGGAGCATAGAAGTATAGTATTTTTTTCATGTATAGTGTGCTGCATTAACAACAGTATTCTTTTGCCTGAGAACTTTTCATTTTTCCTTTTTTTTTTCATTTTTCCTTTATTTCATTTTTCATTTCTCATTTTTTTCATTTTTTCCTTTCCTTTTATTTTAACATGCTCAAATGAACATTCTTTTGGTAGATACAGGAATCACTCTCAGGCACCTTTAACAGAGATCACTCCAAAGGCTACTTCAGCCTTTTGGAAACAGTGCACAGTGGCTTCAAACAAATAGAAAAACAAAATCACCTTTGTTTCCTCCCAGGAAACAAACCAGAATGTTTAACCATTTTAAAATATTCTCAATTATTTTATTTCTGTTCACTAACAGGCTCATAGGTAGGGTGAAAAATAGAAAGGTTAAACACTGAAGCAAGTCTAGAAGATGTTACATTGCACAAAAAGGAAAGACAACCGGCAAGAGACATGGGACAATAGTAGTTTTTATTGATTCCTTGTCAGTAAAAAGGACAACTATTAGGTTTCAATATTTCTATTTTCCCTAATTGAAAAAAATAATAACAGCATTTTCAATATTTGGGTACAAAAAAACTAAAGAAACGCAACTGATTTTGCATAAATGCAATTGTCTCTTTTCTGTTCCTAAAAAGTGCATAACTCATTTAAATGTATGTGATGGGATTTTAGTGTTAACCTGTTGAAGTTTGAGTGATAAAGTTTTGTTGTAATAAACCAGATTTGTCCTGAGATGCTCTCAGGCTAGGTGACTATGTATGAATGCAAAATTTCAGTTGCGAATCAGTTTTACACATTCTTGTCCTAACATTTTTGAAATACATGTTTTGAACATCACTGTCAAGCCAATGATAGATATTTTTGGGGCTGTTTTCAAAGTTGCATGGGAATAAAACATAAGGGAGATTTAAAAGTGTCAAAGGCTTAAAAAGTGGATTAGACAAATTCATGAAGGGTTGTGAAATGCAGTGAATTCATTGCAGTTCAACTCCCTTAACCTCTGATTCATAGAAACAAGCAGTGCATAAGAGGCTTCCCTCAGTATTTGTCTTTTTTTAATATATTTCTTTATATTTTCTGCTATTGGATTATAGTTCTAGACAGGACACACATAGAGACACACCTTTGATCTGATTCATGATAATAATATTGTTTTGGAAAGAAATGATAAACCAGTATAACTACTTGCGTGCAGACTCATGGAAGCTATTTTGCAGCCTTTATGCAATCCTCATGAATGTGCATATCCCCTTTCAAAGATATGTAAAGTTATTCATGTTTGTTTAGATACAAAAGATGCTTTATGATTATGTTTAGTGTATAGAAATATATGGTGCAATATTTGCAATTGCTGTGACTTTAGCAAAGACTGGAAGCTGCTGCAGAGTTGCAAGTTAATTGCACTTCCTCCTTCAGGTTTCTTTCTGTGCTTCTGCCTCTTCTGTCATGTCTTACCTTTTACTTACACAAGAATTGCTGTTTAAAAATTGGGAGGTATCACACCAGTTCGCATGTTCTCAGCTGCCAAAATGCTGTCTTAAAAGGCGAATTGCCCCAAGGAGCAGAGACTGGAGAGAAATGGGTAGCCTGGCTCCGGCTCTTCCTCCTCCTCCACAACTTGAGCCTTTCTATATTGATTTACATCTAAAGTGGCTTAAAAGAAAACCTTTGGAGAAACAGAAAATAACAGAAAAAAAAGCATGATTAGGAGGGCTGCAAGATCTGTGACAGGCTTTACCAGTCACATAATATCTTTTGACACAGGAGCTGTCTTGTGCGGCTGCCCAGACAGTGCTGAATTAGGGGCCTGCTGGCAACGCAGAGGGTTGTCGTGGGTGGATTCCCTTTGTAATCTGGACCACTATGAAGTGCTCATTGGCAAATGTTGGGATTAGTAGAAAAGGAATAAAGGAAAGATGATGTTACTGCGCTGCACAACCACAACCATTGTGTTGTGCCATTTCCAGAGGAAAATGCCCCCAGCTGAATAAGTCACTGCATCAGGGCACTTCAGAAGCCCCAGGCCATATTCTTTTGGTCGAACTGCTTTAAGCCCAGTTTAACCCTGCTGCATACACAAGCAATATCTCCTGATTCACATTAACAGCAGCAAAATCTACACTCATCTTTTCTATCTGGCCGTTTGGTGCATTTTGAATTGTCATTAACATTTTACCAAAGCTTTGGAGATTCTAGCAAGTGGCTTACTGCTGAAGAAGAGCTGTGCCTCATTGGAGGATGTAGCAATGTTGTTCTCAGACCAAATGGTGCAAATCAATTCTCACTTTGATACCTGAAGATTTGGGGTTTAGAGATAGACCTTTGCATGTTATTTTACTGACATCAGCACAAGCACCAAGCTATATTGTGAATTCACCTTAGTCACTATTGGGCTTTTCTGTTATTTTTTTGTATTTAGCATATACAAATAAGTGGTTTTGAGAGTGCCAGGACTAATGGTATTAATTTCCAAGAGATTGGCTAATGTTTAAGAAGAAATAAAAATACCTAAGTATTTTCTGCACTCGAATTAATTATAATTCTTCCCATATGTGTGGATTCTCTAACCTGTATAAGACTACTGCTAGAACAGCACAACAATCTTAAAAGATTTATTGATACACCTAATCAAAATACTTTTTATGTGATTATGCTATAAACTGATTGTTTATAATATATGCTTGAAATGAGACAAGTAATTCACGTAATCGTCTTTTGCATAGAGAAATGCATGGCTCGGGTACCTCCACGAATAAGAAGAATACCACAGGAAGCTTATGTAGTCTTCTGCTTTTCCTTAAACAGCCTTAAGGTGTCTGAATGGCCACTCTTCAAATAATAAAATTACATACCGTGAGCATTTTAATATCACCAGTAAGAAGAAGCCTCTTGTACTTTGAGACCTGGGCTTGGCATTCCCGGGGCATAGCTCGTATGAACCAGTGGGCCTTCTCCTGTAACGCAAGAGCCAGCCCTGCATTCCCTTTTGTCACACCAAATCCCTTAATGCCTGTTCTCCCCAACTGCCTCATAAGTTGTGCCATGATACAACAAAAACCCACAAGGCAAAAAAAAAAGTCACAGGGCTGATACAACGGCCCCTTCATGAGGCTCCTTCTGTATTTTCTCAAACTCAGCCGCAAACAGCTGTTACCGTCTGCTGGAAAGAGCTCTTGGCAAGAGACGCGCTACAAAAGCTTGCCAAGCACTAGTCCGCTGCAAAAGTGGACCATCCACATTCTCCCCGACTGCATTTTCTTGGGCAATGCAGGATTTTGTAGATCTGAAGACCACAGTGCACGTTACTAGTTGTGCTTGCTGCCTGCATATCTCCAGGTAGCTGTTTGAAGATAAGGATATTAGACTGAATCCATGAAAGTGGAAGAGTAATTTTTCATGGGTGATTAGGGAAAGCTAATTTGAGTTTTAAATACAGATATTGTTGTTATTATAGCAGTAACACCTTTTTGGTGCATTTAATTTCCTCTAAGCCATCTTTAATAATCACTATTTTTTTATTAAATTCCTAGCCCTAGGACTAACTATTAGCATTGATTTAAAGAACAAATTACTAATGAAATGTTTTTCCATCATGATTTCATATTAGTCTCACTTAGATACTGGAAACTGTCAGACTACCAACATGAAAAATAACTAATCTCAGCCGAAAATTAAGCAGCTAAATTTATCTGCATAAATATAAGTTGACATCTTTAATCCCATAGAGAAAATTCTATATTCCAAATCCAGATCCTGTCATTCAAGATTGCATTAGTGTTGAAGCATAGAGATCCTCTTAACATATGATTTATTTTTAAGACTTTCACTGAAATTATAAAACTATCACATCTCTCTTGAATGGATTTAAGCTATTTCCTTTACAGTCAGACTTGAGACCTGCACTAAGATTAGAAAATACAGAGGCTTCACCTCTGAAATAGCCTTATTAAAAAGGATAGATAATTTTTCTACCAATATCTTAGGAATTTACCTTCAAAACACCCACATAATTTGAAGTAAAATGCAAGGGAAAAAGAAGAACAAATTATCAACAGCAGTAAAAGGAAAGCAGTGGCATAGCCCAGAATGAAAAGTTCATCATATTTGCGCAGAGTTTGATAGCTCAAGCCTTTATAAGCTATGTTGGCTAGGGCTTGCTTGTGGCCAATGGAGTAATTAAAGACACTATTTTTAAAATATTTTTTTCAAAGTATTATCCCAGTTGTAACTTTTGTAATAAAAGTTGCTCATCATTTATATACATGTAGATACTCTTTAAATGGCGAGTGTACAGGCTGCTTTGATGTCTACATCTGTTCCAGCTCATTAAACCCAGCTGTTCTTTACTTTTTCTCCATTTTCCGTATGGTTCAGTGGTAATAAAACCATCCCTCCCAGGCCGTAAGTGTGAAGCAGGAAAGACCTTAGCTACAACCAGATGGGAAAAGTATCGGGAGTATCACTTTTCTTGAATTTCCATGCAAAAGTGTGAATTAATCAGGGAAATATATTCAGTGCACAGAAACAAGATTAGTTTTGCTTTGGAATTGTAAATCACACACCGAGTTATCCTCAGTTTTGTAATTATTTAGTGCTACAGCATTGTAATGATGTATCATGGCTGAAATGGAAATGTAAAAGTCCTCTTAAACAAATTTAGAAATCCTGGTATGAATCTTAGTCATTTGTGCATAAGAGAAGTATTTGTTCTCATGCCTGAGATGCCAACAAAGTCTGTGCACCGCCAACTGCCCATGAGGCCAAGCCCTGCAAATCTGGTTCTTCGGCTTGAAGCATGATCGTTAAATGTGATTGCACATACCGGTGCTGTTCTGGTTTTCCTCGTTCCCTATGGCAGAAAAAGCCTGCTAACACTGGGAACTGGTGTGAGCACCGGATGCAAGATGTCTTTCACTCTGCACAACATGAGTCTTCTCCAGAATCTCACCCCTTCTTACGAAGTTGTGGTAGGGAAGGGCTGCAGAACAGAGATGATATATGGAAAAATGGGTTCAAAATCCCACTTTCTTGACTGAAACTGCACTGTCCGTGTGTTTTTTTGGAAGTGTTAATATTGAGTTTTGTTTGGTTTGACCAGCACTGCACCACCAACAGCTGTCCTCAAAAATAAGCTTTGCTCCAGATTAGTTTTGGACCCTTGCTGCAAATTAAAACACCAATGGTAATTTTCTAAAAGAAGTTTTACAAGAGCTTCATCCAACATGGGCTCCACAACCTATTCTATGGTTTTTGGACTTCTAAAATTGGATTTTTAAAGCAGGATGATACCACCAGCAGCCTTGGGAGAAACTCCAAAAGCAAAGGAAGCAGAATAAGGCCCCAGGCTAGAGCAGGTCCTGAAGCAAGCATGAACGCAGCTGTCTGCAGGGCCTTTGGGTGCAACTAAACACCAGAGAGGAAACAGCAGCAGCACTGGAGTCACAGCTGATGCTGCCTGCAGAAAGATTCCTTGTAATCTGACAACCAATGCAATTCTTTTGGTGAATATAACTTGCTCAGATGGCTTTTGCTTCAGTCAAGGGAAAAAGTGTTTCTCTTTGCCAGTCACCATCACTGGCATGTGCAGACCAAGATGAAGAGAGCTAACACACAAACCTGCAGCAAGATTTGTTTTCTACTCATCTCTAAATGAATGCTGTTTTCTAAAGAAAGTGACTGTATTATGCACGTCTATATCTATCTACATATAATATATGCTGAGTTTAGGACACTTAATACTGTTACTAGCATTCAGAGCGTGTGCTGGGTAGTCTCTGTTACGAGCTGTGTTGGCAGTGTGTCTTGTAAAGTCCCTAACGTGCTGCCTGGTGTGTGCTCTCCGAGCAAAGGGTGGAAAGAGAAGGTGGATCTGGTGCACGCAGGCCTCTATATCAAAGTTCAGCATCCTGTTTGTGTTTGTCTGTATTTCTTTCAGTCTCAGCTGATAAAGTCTGATGATTTCAAACGCAAAGGAGTCAGTGAGATTCTTACTTCCTCCTGTAATCTACAGGCCTTCTTTTGCCACCGAGTGACAAAAGCTTTTTATCAAGAAAATTTTATTTCAGAGCTGAGAAAATGTTGCCTTTTTCCAACATTGCATCTGCAGTAAATTAACATAGATGGACTGTGATCTAAAGACCATAACTGGTAAAAAGGTCATGTTTTAAGTTTTTTCTGTCCTTCTGCCAAATCTAAAAATATTTTCCTGATTTTTATATAAAAAAATGAAATGTTAAGCCATTGCTATCATTTCTGCAAACTAACAACCTGGGAGGCAAATGCTTCTGCTAGGACACATAGAAAGAAAGAAAGAAGAAATAACAGCTTAGTGAACTGAGAGGTATCCAGCTGTGACCTTGCTAAGGGAAAGCATATGAAGAGGTGTTTTCTTTTATTACATTCCACAGACAAAGAATACATTGTGATTGATTCATCGGTGTATGGCAGGACTTGAACCTTTTCTGGGCTGCAGCAGCCACTGAGGACTTTGAAGAAGGAACTTAATCCACCAGGGGAGGTGAGGAAAAAGAAGAAATTGTAAGGATTTGCTACAGGATGCTGAGTCTGAGCTCAGTCACCACCGCAAGTGAGAAGCTACAGGAAATATGGGCAGGTTGCTGACAGCCGGGGAGAGCAAGATGATATCAGAGTGCCACAAACGTTTAGTAGGGTGAGGAAAAAGAGAGCGGGAAGTGAGAATGGGAGCAGGGGAGGTTAGGGAGCAGATGCCTCCATAGCTCCAGCACCATTTCTGTGCTATTATTGCACTTGTGAGCTGAGAAAGCCCTGGAAAATGCTGTGGCAGGCACTGGGTCAGTCAGGACATGAGGACGGCCATGTGCTCGGGTATGCGGCCCCTGCCTTCTCTGCCCACGCAACAACAGGGAGAAAAGCAGACCTGCTGATTGCGTGTAACTCCATCTTTAGGGAAGTGACACCGCTTGGGGTCAGCATCCTCTCCGCAGGCAGCGTGGCAGCCACTTCACTGCTATTTGCAATCTTAATTTCTTGTCTACTTGGTTGGCTGCTTCGTAATAAAGTTATTTTTATTGCTTTCTAAACACTTTTACCTGCTCTAATAAACATCTCCACTGGCAGGTAAGTACTGAGGAAGCATAACAGGAAGGCTCATCCGAACTTTCAGTAGGTTTCCAAATTACATAAAGCAGTAAGAAGTTGCCAGGTGGCACGGACACAACAGCGTAATGCAGCATCACATTTCCTCAGCTATTTCCCTGGGCTCTGCCGCTTGCCACGCGAAGCTCCAGCATGCAAGGTGCTTTCAATGCCTGCCTCTCTTGGACTGCCCCCAGTAATGACAGACGAGCTTTCTAGCCGCCTGTGCCAGGTCTGCAAACTGACAGTGTCCTACGCCCACTCTGGTGGTAGTTCTTCACATTATGCTTGCAAATGTTGGGCCATTTACCTCCTACTCCCCTATTTCAAAGAACGCTAGGCATCCTAAGCTGGCTTATGGACTGTACCATTTTGCTATCAGTTTGTCTAATAAAGGTTCTGCTTCCACTGAGCAAAAGCTCAGTGCACAACTGAGCCTGCTCATACCAGGTGCTCTCATAGCAGGGAATGGCCTCCTAAGCCAGCATAGTTGAGGGTGCACTGAATTCTCCTGAAATAATAGCAGATGCACACATTTTTTACAAGGGAAAAGATGTTTTCACATTCAAATAGATGTGGGTCATATGACTCTCTATTACCATGCAAACGACAAGTGCCCCATGGTGGTGTTCACAAAGGCTGTGTCTATAATACTAAATCAGATGTGCCCAGGAACATTCCCAGGTACTGCGGCCAACTGGCACTAAGTAGCTTACATCTATGCTAATAAATTGTCTCATGCTCCAAAACAGGGTTGCTGCATGCAGACCACCTACGCCACTCGAACTGTGCCCAGGAATTAGTCAGGAAGTGTGCGAGCTGCCACGGACCAGGCGGGCGCTCTGGAACAGTCCAGCAGCTTCCTAGGATAGGGACATGCTCGGCAAGCTTGAATCCTTTAGCACAGAAGCATCCAGATCTGCCTTCCTGGTCAATCAAATGATCCTCAGTGGTTCAATGTCATTCTTTCCTATTAGCATGTCCTCAGAGCCCAAAAGTGAGCATATGATTTCTATCATATATCTCTGTGGAGAGAAACATTTAGGAATGCTGTTAGCGGCACTCAAACTGTTCTATTAGAGCCTGATATCATTGCAGAGATGATAGGAACATTGACCATTTTGCAGACACCACGCACCCATTATAACCTAACAAATTTCCACCACAACTATATCAGCAATATTCTGGTTAGCATCAATCTAATCCATCACCGGCTTCTAACAAAGTAGCCACCTGTCAGATCTTGACTGCAATGTCTGGGCTGGCACTGCCTTCTTTGCACAGCTCCATGAGAATAATGATAACACTCCGAGCGCAGATGCTCTTCAGACAGGACCTCCCATCTTGGGTCTGCAGTGTTGTGGGGACAAGAAACAGAGTAGTGTTAACTGCAAAATATGAAGTCGGAAGACGGTAAGAAGTGGAAATTCCTCAATCTTAAGACTTATCTTCTTTGATATTTCCATTAATGACTATGTACAATAAAATAAAAGGCTATCTATATGATAATAACAACTCCACAAATTAGGACAACATTGGTACACGCCAACATTTGTGTGCTAACAAATACAGGCAGGTTGGAAAATACAAAAAGTTCCTGTTTTCTAAAATAGTGTTTTATGGAACAGCTATTTAAGCAGGCTAAAAGGCAAGACTTTTTAAGGTGATGTACATTAAATTCATGAGAAGAACTGTGTGCCATGTTTGCCTGTGAGGGCAGGGAACAGAGCCCAGCTGCCATCTTCTGCAACAAGGAAAGAGCAGTCTGTGCGTCCGGGCCTGTCCCCACAAACTGGCGAGCACAGACCATGCGCAGAGGCTGCAGCCTCCATCTGCTGTCTCCTCTCCCTCTCCTCAGTGTTCTCCAAGACATGGCCTGCCCCAGCTGCTTTGTCTTCTAAAGATCTTACCCTATACTTTGTTATATATTTATCCAAGTTTCATATCCCTTGTTTGAACCCTTTTTTTGTGTTAGCTGTGTAAACTGAAAACTAATTTACTGCATTTTATCATTAAAGTCAGGGCTGGTAATTGCTGGAGGGGTCAGAAGTGAGGAGACTGTGTGGTCAATGCTCACTAGTTCATCATGTCAGAGGGCTACGAAGAAAAATTAAGGATTGAGACAAGCTGCGCAGAATATAACACTCACCTCTGTACCATGAGTGCCAAAATATGACCCCTAAAAGGTGATTTGCCTGATCTGGGTCACTGTGACACCACTGTGGATGTGAATGCCTGGGTATGTTCAGTGCTGGGGCTCCAGTAGGTGGTTTGGCTAACTGGGGCACCAGGACTGGGGTAGGTACTGCAGTGGGTTCATGGTCACTCCAAGGAGGCTGCTGGCACTCGTGCTGGTTCTACCACGCAACAGAAGGAGTGCAAGAAAGGCAAATGAGAGAAATGCCTGTCCTGGTGGTCATTTCTTCCCATCAGAGAGACTGAATATATCTGGAGGCATAATTAAAAATATCACAAAGCTGGTGGAGCCCTGAGGTCTGTCAGTATGAAGTGAAGCATCGTTAATTGATACAAATTGTTTGTTTAAAAGTGACTCATTTGTCATGGCTTGCACAGTGCCTTGGATGAAGAAAATCCTCCAAGAGGGAGTAAAGCCACGTGCTGTCGTTGTGGAGGAGTCTCTGGCACAGGCTGCACATATGCTTTCGAGCAAAGCTCGATGTCTGCCAGAGCAAGACTTTTAGCATTCGTTTTCTGGTATGAGTAAGTACGAATCTTAAATGAGCAACCATAGCAGTTGGCAGCGGATGGCAATTCTGTCTGTGAAGGAGGCGAGGAGCTCCAGTGATAGGATCGGCATTAGATTTACTGAATTGCTCCGCCATGGAGAGCAATAACTGCCTTTTTGGAGTGCAGCGTTCAGGGAGGGAACAACAGGGCCGAGGAGCAGAGGGAAGGGGCTCTCTGCAAGGGCAATGTTGATAGGATGAGAACATCTAGGTCAGTGATGGTGACCATGGTCAGCCTCAGAGCTGGGATCAGCAGACAGTGAGACAGGTCACAGGTTCCCAACAGAGCTGGTTTTGCCACAGCCGGATGCAGGCAATGCGTCCATGTGGAGCATCGCTGCAGACTCCTTGGAGCAGGAAGGGGCTGCAGAGCCCGTGTGCTGGCAGGCAGAGCCCCAAAAGTCATGAGCACCACCGCGTTCCTGCGGAGGGTTGCACCCGCCGCCCGAGGGAGAAGTCCTGTTTCTAGAACAGGGAAGCAGACACAGAAGAAGTTTATTTCATCACTTTTTGACACAGTTTTGTTATTTCCTCTTCCAGGGCACCGTTTCCCTGCAGCCCTGTTTCACAAGAGTGAGGTGAGAAGGGGCTTAGGAGTGCAGCAACATGGGGTGACACAGCTTCTGCAATGGGGAATGTCGCAATCCGAAACAATGGTCCTCCAAAGATAATAATAATAAAAAAATATTTGTGCTGCAAGAGGTGAGACAAGTACTTGCTGAGTAAGGAGGAATAGGGGTTAGAGGCCAGCTTGGGAATTCGCTCATTGGGCTGTGGCACAAGATGTGAAAGATTTGGATTCAGTCAGCTCAACAAGCATTAGCTGTGAGTGTCTTTTCTCAGGGCATGCAATGCTTGCCAACTACTCACACTGTCCTCGAGTCTGATGCTGAATACAGCAAATTTCCTCCTTCGCTCCAGCATCGGCTTGCTCATTTGACAGTTAGACACGCATCTGGTAGGACTTCACTAATGAGGAATCTTTTATGATTTCAGTGCTACACCTGACATATTTTGTGCATGACTCAGGTCTTGAATCTCTCTTCCTGCAGCCAGTTTTATGTTTGGAGAATTGTTGTGGGTCTGATTAATCACTTCTTTCTATTGGAAGCAGACTTTTGAGATATCTCCAAGCAAATTAAATTTGTAAACTAATATAAAACTGAATATTTTAAGGTTTCTGTTGACTGTATGTAGCAGTATGATTTTACTGCATGGAAGTGACTCCTAGTGGAAGTTTTGTTATTTAAATAAAGAGCAGATAGTTACTTGGGTCTCTGCTCTATCATTACCAGGTTGTCCTAGTGACAGTCCTGCATGCACTTTCCATTACTCTGAAAAATGGGCTGCTGTCCTTCTTTAGCTGCTGGAATGATTTCCAGAGTGGGTTTTCCCAGCAACAGTTGCCTCTTTTTCTGCTTACTGGGCTTTTGCACCATGATTAGCTAACTCTAGAGAAAAAGTATGGGGAAGAGTAGGATGACCAAGGACATGCTGCCACGTACCATTTTCTCAGTTGCAAGGCTGTCTCAGGCAGCTCCCCTCTCAGTTTTAGCTGCTTGTTCTGCCCTCCTCACTGTCCCCGCAGCAGTGTCACTGCAGCACAGGTGAAGCACGTGGGCTGCTGGGCTGAGGAACCCATTAGAACTAAGAATAACCCTTTTTAATGAGACCATTTCTGCTAGATCAGCTCACACAGTCCTGCAGGCAACTTGCCAACAGGACCATGGCCACTTTTGCAATCAGAGCAAACCAACGTGTGCTCAACCTGCCGTCATGAGAAGCTGTTCCCCTCAGGACCCAGCCATGCCATTGTGTTTCTCAGATTTGTGCTTTGATAGCTGTAGGAAATCAGACATACTGTGTAAGGGCTCAATATACTCGCTTCATGGTGTGTGGAAAAGGTCAAGCTACCATTACTGATCTGCAAAAATAACTGCACAAAGATAAATCTCATTTCTACCTATAGGTGTTTTGTGTTTTTGTAAATTGAGATAGTGGTTTGGAGTTTAATTGAATTTTATCATTTAGAAATTTTGATAGAAGTTAGTCCTTATGAGTCAAATACAAATTATTACAGCAATCATTAATGCAACTGAGAGAAGGAAAATATTACAGCTACCAAAACGCATGTTGTAATTACTACCGTTATCTCAGTGTTTCATATTAAAGGTTCTCTGTTCTGGATACCATTAATGAATATTGATTTGAAGAATAGAAAAAGAACTTCTCAATATTAAAAGCAGTTTAGCTTTATTTAAACCAAGATAGTTCCTTTTTTTTTTCTGCCTTGGCTGTATCTTTAGACCCCCATCTAACAGCAGCTGTGATTTATTTTTAGCTCTTTTTCTTTGCATATTTAAAAGGGTGTTTCCGTATGGTGTGAAGCGTAAGCTAGTATAGCAATTAACTGGCAAAGAGAAAGAGCTTTACTATTCCAAATAACTCTGAAATTAATTTTGGGTATAAATCAAAGGCAACTACACAAAGTGAATAGTATGCCTATAGTATATATGCATACTTGGTAGTGTACGCACACTGATTTCAAAATAAGACATGCAGTAGTGAGTTTAAATGCCCAGAACGCCACAACACCAGCTGAAGTGTTGTAGAGCTGCCTTTTTAATTCATATTATATAAACTGAATATTGAAGAAATACTCACTAATCAGCAATATCCTTTCAGAAGCACTGCTATGTATGTCTAATGGAGCATGATCCAAAGGCTACATTTGCATCTAAATACAATGATCCATGCAGAAAATATCTGGCTTTTATTTATAAATTACAATGAGCTTTTCTTTTTATCCTAGAATGGTTCCCTATAAAGAAAAGGAAGCTCCATCTTCCAAAGGGTGATGAGCAACTGATTTCATATTGTTTGGTTAAGGTACAATGATCTTGCCAGTCAAGGCATGTTACACATCAGGAATTATAAAACTGTGGCTATATAAATGGGCTTGCTATAGCCTCTTTAACCAGTCAAACAGCCTTTATTAAATAAATGATGCGGCTAGAGAGAAAAATCATTTTACACTGCATCTTAATTAGGAATTAGATTAACAAGTATTCATAAAGAAATAATTAATTTCAGGATCTTCTTTGATTTTTTGTTTTCCAATTCTAAACAAATCTCTGGAGGGCTTTCTCTTTTTTTTAATTTTTTCATTTTTTCATCCTAAAAGACAAAAAGGACCTTCACAACCACAGAACATCCTGTTTTAGCATTTATGCATATTAGAATTGTAATAATATAAATCAGTGTATTATTTTCCTGCATAAAAATATTCTTGGGTTTTCTCTGTTCAGTGCAGTTTTCGTTCAGAGACAAGGCAGCTTGTTTCTGACCCCTATGTCCTCATCAGCAGAGATGGGGAAGAAGGGCTGGGGAAGAGCCTTCCTTCCCTATTCTTTTTTGGTAGTTTATACTGGTTTGCAAGATAGGCACTTTAAATGAGCTGAAGCATCTTCTCAGGAAGGACTAAGACCACCCCAGGTCTGCCTCAGGCCTCTCCAGAAAGGCGCTCCTCTATCCACCCAGTTAAATAAGCAGCAGAGCCACCTGCAGAGAGGAGTCCAGCCGGATGCAAAGATCTCGTCCCGTGGCTCTTTCCACCCAAGTGCCCTGAGCCTGTAGTTATCACTTCCACTTGGCCGCTTTCCAACTGGACTAGACATATCCAGTGGGTACAAGCTGTCCCCAGCTGTCCCCAGCTAGAGCCCCTTTTTAGCTCATAAGGAGACAGAAAATCTAGTTGCCCACAGTACAAATGAGGATGTTTGCGAGCCATTCTGGGAAATACTGTTTTTAATGAATTGCCTATCATAATAGCAAATTGCTGGGGCCTGTGACAGAGCCTAACCCCTCTTCATCCTACAGAGCCAGTCGTTCTTTCCCTAGCACCTTTTGCATGTGTCTGCATTGCAGTCACTGTGTACACGAGGGCTGCCAGACTGGGTTAAGCTCGCTCAATTACTGCTGAATTGCTGTAGCAGCATAAAGTCCTGCTGCAAACTCTGCTTCAGCAGAATTATGTGTTGCTTTGTTTTCAAACTATCTGGAGTACAATTAGTCCAAACTGTATGAAACGACAGTCCATAGGTCAGCCAATGGGCTGGCTGCCAAAAGAAGTGAGCAGCCAGAAATTCTGAGAATCGGGCATTTATTTAAATGCAGAAATTCAGACACCCACTTTTAAAAAAATTTGCCCATCCTATTTTTTTTTTTTTTTTTGTATGTCTGCTTCTGAAAAAGTTACATTTGTATTTGGTAATTATAATCCCAAGAGAAAGAAAGAAAGAAAGAAAGAAAGACTAGATTTCTGCTATCTCCATTCATATGGATATTTCTATACGACACAAAACTTACCAATCTTTCACTTCTCAGTGGTCAGCAATTTTCAAAGATAAAACGTGTGGGTTTGTACAGAAAGTTTTTCCAGGGCTTCTTCTGCACGGTTGGGTGAGGGGCCTGGACACTAAGCCTGTGTTTATTCCAGGCCATTTTGGCACCTGTTCCCTGTTTTAGTCCCTGTGATGCTTCTCTAACAATGGCAGGAATGGGAGAAACTTGAGAGAGGATTTGCTAATGGCCTGGACAAGTTTCGTCAAGGTTAGAAGAGCCTGGAGCTGAACCCCATGTGCTCTGGCTACAGTACTGGAGACTTTCCTTGTCACAGCAAAAGGACTCCTACATGGTAGTCCAAATTCACCAGAAAGTCAGGTTCACGTATACTGCTCTACTGTTCTGACAGGTTTACTAGGAGTTGTAAACCTGCCACTAACACTGCCCAGAGCTGTAGCCATGTTATAGGATGTACGACAGAGAGAGTGACTATGCAGCCTCCCTCCACACTGTGTTGGTTTCTTCACTTGTGTACATGAATCTTAAATGCATCTGGGGTTTTCCTGGCATCCTCACAGATACAGTGCGCAAGTGTGTTCATACCACAGCTATGAATCTCTTCAGCTTGCCATAAGCAAAAGGTTTGCTCTCTATGTAGTATTCACTTCATGTGAAAAACTTGCGCTCTACCCCTCTTTCTCATTTCATGTGGCTTTGAGAAGTGGCCTCATGGAAGTGACCGCAGTTTATGACAGTTTAAAAGGGGCCATTGATTTCTTTGTGTGTGTGTGTGAAAATGCAACGTCCATGACCAGATGAGGCATTGGGAGATGAGCAGAGAAGAGTGAACAGGAGCATTCTGGAGAATGATTTCTGGGGAGGGAGATGATTTCTGGCAAGCCTTTAGCAACTGGAGCTTCCCATGCACTGTCTATGATACTGGTACTAACACCACTGCTGCTCTCTACGGATGTGCTTGCTAGGGAAGTGAAACCTTTGGACTGTTAAAAAAGCTTTCATTGTCCAGTCATACATGATTCATAGTTTACATGGCCATCAAATTGCCCTCTGAGGGTATTATGGGAAAATAAGTCCCCATCATAAATTATACTGTCAAAAAATGTCCTCGCATAGTTTTAATTACGTAGAGCGTTAGGCATAAACTCCACTCTAGAAGCCTATTATTCCCCATATATTTTATAGCAGGTCTAGATGTACACATAAAATTAAATGATTTGAAATGGAATATGCTGTTTTGACAGCCAGTTTTTGTTAAGGACTGTGCTTCTCTCATTAAAGCAGGGAGCACAGCCGAAGTAATTTGAGAATGATGGCTAGAACACAGTATTGAATAGCAATGTGTAGAGCATGGTAGACTCTGAAAATCAAAAGATTTTTTTGAACATCCCTTTGCATATAGGTGCTATTCTTTCATCCCTCAAGCCACAAACTGAACAGATGAGAAATTCATCAATACACTGCTATACAATTTCATCCCTGAGAAAACTATGCCACTACTACTACAGGAGGAGAAAATCTTACAGTGTTTCCATCCATGGCTGAGCCTAGGTGAAAGGTGAAAATGATAGTAGCTTTGTGAGCT
Organism: Crypturellus tataupa; assembly: GCA_034781795.1. NCBI lineage: Eukaryota > Metazoa > Chordata > Aves > Tinamiformes > Tinamidae > Crypturellus > Crypturellus tataupa. The sequence continues at coordinate 5,806,888 of JAWLRI010000963.1, read as the reverse complement.
ACTCAAAAATAAATTCGTAACACAGAGATGACAAAATAGAGCCCCTTGTCAGAGGATATGAGTCCTAACTATACAAAATGCTACAAGTCACCAGAGCATGGCTGCTTCTTGATGAGGTGAAATTTAGGCCCAATCCATCCTGTCTTCCTTGGGTTTGTCATCGTTCAGACTTGAAAGGGAAATGTTAATGTCTTCCTCCCACCACCCAGGACACAAGGATGTCCTTGTTGGGTTGAAGGCCTGTCTGTCTAACCTGGTTTCTTCTCTATGGCAGACACCAAATGCAGATGACAAAGAAAGGGCACAAGAAAAGAACACGCAACTGGTGATATTTCCTTGCTGGTTTCTCGTATCTTCCTGCATATTGTGGTTCAGGGACTTCCTTCATTAGAGATATTATATTAGACTATTTAATAGTCTATTAAATGCACTCAATGGTAGGTGCTTAATATGCAGCATATATTTAACAGCCCTCAACGGATTTAAATTCTATTAGTTTATCCCATTTGCTTTTTAAACCCAGGTAATTTTTTACCATCCCACACACCCTATGACAAAGCATTTTACAGTTTAACCATACACTGCGTGAGGAAAGTTCTTTTGTTAGTTTTGTATTTCCTGCCTGTTAGTTGCCTTTGCTGCTCTCTAGTTCTAATATGAAGAGAAACAGGGAACAACAATTCCCCGTTCACTTTCTGTGCTGCTTATGATTTTATAGACTCCATTACATTTCCCCTCAGTTGGGGAATGGGGAAGGCTGAAGAATTCTAGTGTTTTTATTCATTATCATATGGAAATAACTACATGCTTTTATCTTTCTTTTCTCCCTTCTGTACACCTTTTTCAGTTCTACTGTATAGGTATTGAGATAGGGATACTAGAAAGGCATACAGTATTCAAAATGTGCATTATATTCTGCATAACAATAACTTTGATTTGTTCTTCATTCCTTTCCCTATTATTAGTCCTTTCCTTAATACTAGACTTGCTTTTCTGATCACTACTGAATATTGAGTTGACATTTTTAGATAACTATTTCTTCCAAAATCTCATTCATATGTGGTTCAGCTCATTCAGGACCCATCATTGTGTACACAGAGTTGTTTTTTTTCTTCTGTTCATCACTTCACATTTACCTATGTTGAATTTCGTCTTCCATTTCACTAGCCAGCTCACTCACTTTCATGACATCCTTCCGTATCTATTCACAACGGACCTTTCTGTTTCCTACACCACTGAATGTTATCTGAAAATTCATTAGTTTCTTTAGATCAATTATGAATATTTTGAACAGCACAAACTCTCACGGAGATCTCTTCAGGACTCTATCTCGTCACCTTTCTCTTCTGTAAGAACAGACCCTTTATCCCACCCCTTGTTTGATATCTTTAACATAGTCACTTATCCATGTGCAAACCATATGTTTTCTTCAATATATTAAACTTATCTATGCATCCTATGATTCTATCAGTGTGACTTCCCTACCAACAGTGAGTATCTGTGATTTCCCTTTGAGACTCTTGCATAAGTAATGATATGGTTGTCAAAACTGTTATTTCAATATTGACCTGGACATCTGGATATCTCATTGAGCTATTGGCTGCAAATGGTCATATCTCAGAGCTATTTTTTCCTGGTTTACTGCAGGTTTGTTCAAGAATCTCTGCAGAGATTGCAGTCACTTGACCTTACGGTTTGTCTACAGCTGTACTAGGCAATTTCTCCTCACACACACTATCACAGTACACATACTACTATATTCAGTCTGGGCCCCATTTTTAGCATTTCCTTCACCACATTCTGTGGGTGGGAGTGTTAGTGGTGAAGGGCTGGTCTTCCTCTGTGGGAAGTGACAGCAGAGCATTTTGAGCACATCTCACTAAAGTAACAGTTATCTCAAAGAATCAGACACAGACTGGGGTACTGGGGTTACTGGTCTTTTTATTTTTCAACTGTGAGATTTTGGAACAGCAGCTTATTTACTATTGGGTCATTAAATTCTCTCCCAAATATAAGAAAAGGAAGAACTGCTTTCTGACTGCTTTTTTTTTTTTTTTTTTTTTTTTTTTTAAAAAGCAATAGGTGGCGCCCGGGAAATGTCCATTATATGAAAAAGAACTCCCG
>JAWLRI010000963.1:5791789-5804754 GCA_034781795.1 Crypturellus tataupa | reverse complement strand
TAAATTCTCTCCCAAATATAAGAAAAGGAACAAAGGCTTTATGACTGCTTTTTTTTTTTTTTTTTTTTTTAACAAGCAATAGGTGGCTCCCTGGAAATGTCCATTCTATGAAAAAGAACTCCAGGAACTGTGAATTCAGGTGTTACACTTGCTGGAATTATGACTCCCTTTACATTGGTAATTCAAGTATTGTTCCCTCTTTATTAGTATAATTAAAGATTTTTTTAGGCTCAAAAGGAGATTAAAGGTTTTATTATTTTATTTTAAAAATTGCTTTCTGCACAGCTCTACCAGAGAGATCAATATTTTAGAAATGTTGGTGTCTGTAGGTCCACCTGCATTAGCACTTCACTATGGTTCAGGAGTGTGCTTTTGAAGTGAATCATGCACTCACCTACCATGGTTCCAGCTGTCATCCTGGAGAGGTCCTGGAGGGCTTGAGCTGGATTCTTTCCAGACTATAAGAGAAGACACATTGCAGGAACATATCCCTATGTATGCACATTCAACCCAGAGACTCGGACCTGGTCCAGTAAACCTCTGAAAGATGCAAACATCTGATGCCAGAACATAATCATATTGCAAACCTTGTAAAAATACAGCTTCTTCAGCACCAACTGCTTTGCTCTAGAAATCGCTCTTACTGATTGACATCACTTGCTCAATACAGGGGCAAATCACTAAGATCTGCTGCGTTCAAATGGCTGAGTAAAGAAAGGAAAAAGAGATTAGAAAGAGTCCTTGCCTCCAGAATACTGAGAAAAAAACACAACCACCACGCTCTGAGGTGCAAAGTTACCAGCTGTCACTCTCTGGCTGCCGCCCACCTTGATGAAACTGCCTGTTAAGACCATTTTTGTTGCTTCGGTGGAGATTTTTGTTTGTGGTTACAGCCACCTGTGTGTCTGGTGTGAGAGTCATACCAAACGCATGTAAAGGATGGAGGACAGAAGCAGCACTGCTACTTCTAGAGTAGAAATTCTAGTAACACAGATCAGGAAAAAAAAGCTGTAAATAAATCTGACTGATGGTTTCTCAAGATGAGAATCAGCCCAGAAAGCTCAACGCCAAATGAATTTAGCTAAGAAATAATTACATTTGCATGATGAAATTATTGGTATATTCCTGTTCAGTAATCCATTTTTGGCATTATAATTTTAAATTCTTTGTATCCAAACTCGTAAGAGCAAGTCAGTATATTAAGCCTTTCTTATACAGCCAGGATATTGATTTGCATATAAACATAGACATCCAGTTCCCTTGCTATTTATTTTCAGCTTCAAATCTTTATAAAATTGCAGCTTGTTTAACCATGTTTTGAAGTAGCTGCAGCTGTGTAATTCAAATATGCAACACATTAGGAAAAAAAAAGCACCTTTAAACTGTTGCATTTTAAACATTTTGTACATCTTATTTCAAGCTTTCCAGTCAGTCTTAGAAAAGCTGTGTGCCAGATCCTCAGGTAAACAAATGGAGTCTTTAATGCCTTCAGTAAAACCCACCAGATTTATTTAGCGCTGAATCTCAGCTATTAGTACCTGCTCCTGTGCTATGAGCCAACCACTTCCCGTGCAAATGTCTGAAGACAGAACTGAATCATGTAACAGGCAGTGTAGCTTCCTCATACTGCATGTTGGTTTGTAGCAGTTACCCAGAACACATTTAACATGCATTAGGTTTAACAAAGGTGAGTTACCACTGACACAGCCTAGTGGTTTCCATTTGCACACTATGATCTGATGAAACTGTTAAAAAGGGGGAAGTTCAGCCTTGAAATCTATACTGGTGAGCATACGGTTACGGTAAGAAGCACTTTGTAAAACAACGGGATAAGGTAAGGACCGGCCAGATCAGCTTGCTAGGGACAAAAGTAGACTATATTTTTCTTTTGTATCACTGCAATGTTTCCTAACTGGGAAGAAATGTGAAGAAAATCTCCCATGTGATACATACTTTCTTACTGATTTGCTGTTATATGCAGATGCAGGCAGTTTCTGGCTTGTGACCTCAGGGACAGATGAAGCAGTAACAGAATTTACACGTATTTAACAACCCTTTCATACCACCAGGAGAAGAATCCCATGTCCTCACCTAACACCAGTGATGCTGCTTGACTGCTTGCTGCTGCTCCCAAACTCCGCATCCAACAGCTAATGGGGTCACTGTATAGGAAAAATCCACCCCCCAAGGCAGAAAACCCTCTTGTCTGAGGCCATTCACTCTGGTAACTGTCCTCAGTTGGCCAGACTAGTGTCGGTCAAAGCAATTCCTCCCAGCACAAAGCCATTCTGTGGTTGCAGGGCTTGAGCCAATTTAATTTAATTTACTAGAGCTGAAAGGAACCTTTGCCTCTGTGACAACGGGTGAGACAATTTTGCAATGATTCTCACTGAATTGATAAATGTGGGCTTGACGCTTGACAATTAACCAGACGCATTAAGGCACGAGAGGTGAAATCCCACCAGGACTTCACAAGCGGCTTTATGAGTCTGAGGTTTAGCTTCTTATGTCAAGTCCATTTGCAGCCTTTCTCAGCTGGACGTAGCCAGAGCTGTTCAGCGGTGTTACACAAACCCCGATCCCAACAGGAATCCACCTTTTAAGAGAAACCATCACTGGCAGGGCCCAAGTCACCTCTCTGCTTTCAGCGTGAGATGCTCTGTGACCAAGTTACACACCACACTGGCAATGCTGTAACTCTGCAGACTCCCATGCTAAGTAGGTCTTTTTTAAATTGACTAGCACCTGTGCACAAGTGAGGAACATTTAAGCATGCATCAACCATAAAAGACTACAAAAAAATTACATGTTCTTTGCAAGGCTGTTCTGAAAGATAAATGTTACTCTCTGGAAACACTTTTCTTTCTTATGTATTTTCCTAGCATTGAAACTTAGCTTGTTTTTATGTTTTGTCCTTTATGGTTGTCTGATTTACCACCCCTCTTTGATTAGTTTGCAGTATTAATTAATGCACATTTTCAGCCCTTCTAATCATATGGCTCAAGGGCTGTTCTTCACAGAGCTGTACATTTAAAGCAGAGGGTGCATCATTACAGGCGCCAGCAAAACAGCCACAGTTTTACCTGTTATTTACCCCAGGAATGCCTGCTGTACACCTATCTGCTGCCTAAAGGAGACGCATTTTTTTTAAGAACAGAAATCTAATCCTGATTTAAAGGTTTAAAGAGAAGGAGAACCTAACGGGAATCTCTCATAAACCGTTTTACTGGTCAAGATTCAAGATCCGCCTTTTATTTTTAATCTAAACTTTAGCCCCAGCTCCCATGCCCTGAATGGTTGCTGGGACTTTGTTTTCTGGACTCTGGAAAGGGGTTGCTTCCTGAAGCACAGCCCTTGAGCCTGGGTACGATTCAAGCAGTGGATCCGTCATCTGTAGGTCTTCTACCATCAAGGCTCCCATCAGTGCCACGATGTGAAGGAGCTCGTGTTCGCTGGCGACGCAGGAGGCTGCCCAAAGCCTCGGTGAAACTCCTCCCCAGCAATCCCTGTTTTAGGCAACCTAAAGTTACATGGACATTTCTTTTTTTTTTTTTTTTTTTAATTACTGACAGACAGATGATTTGTCTTTTTCATCACATTAGTCCAAGGGTCTATAATTCAATAGTATTTGCTCTGAGAGCTACTCCATGCAATATTTGTAAGTTTAATCACCGAGTGCTTGTCCCTGCCCTGACTGCTCTGGCTGCTCTGTTCAATTTTTAAAGTAATTTTCACATTATTTTTACAGTACTTTAAATTTGCTTTACTATCTTTCCTCCTTTTCCTTACCCTTTTCTCTGTCTGCAGCCTACGTGTTCTGCCTGCCAGCTAAAAACAGATTTCAGAATTTTAAAAATAGCTATTAAGAGCAACAAACCAAGGTTGAAATGAAATACACTGGGGAAGAAGTGTTTCAGGGAAGCACAGTGAGTACAAATACACCAGGGCTTTCCTGCAGGGTTTTTATAGTGTCTTTGTGTATTGCAGTTGCACAGACCTAAACTTACACACTTTTAAACAGCTGAACCATTGCCTTGGGAAGTTTATCTTTTGTCTGAGTATAGCTAGTTGTGGGTTTACTTTGTGAAGAGGAATTCCAGATATAAATTAATGTAAACGAAGCTGAATTACATGTTCTTCTGTTTCCATGAAATCTTACTTTCCCATCCCAATTCAATAATAATTTACTACATAATATCCTATGTGAAATTGCTACAACCTGCATACTCAGGCAACTGAATTAAAATGTTTGGCCATAGCAGGCTGTATTATCTGCAATGAGAGTTTACAGGCTAAATCTGGATTTAGATGTCTCCATTTGAGCAAACAAATTCAACAGATTTTGCCCCATGGTATTTTATGAAACAGAAAATGTCATGAGGCTTTCCCTTTAGAAATAATCAGTTGAGGAAAGATTAGTGAAGATATATTTGTATTCAGACTGTCCCCTGCAGTGAGGTTAAGGGGTATTTTAGTATATACATCACAATAACTCAGATTCTGTTGCAGCATTGCAGTCCTCTTTAAAATGTATAGCCACTGACCTACTTTTCAGGTGGCTTGGTGAAAGTCACTCCAAATCCTTCTGGCATATGAGCACCATAAAATCACAATGTTTTACTAGAATAAAACATCTTCCTGAAGCAGCAAATAACACTAAGGTAAGTCACAAAACTGAATGTTAGAAACTTAATGTTGGAAAATGTTGGAAAATCAACTTCCATTTTTGTAATGAGAGCACACAAATAGCAAGCTGACATTGAAGGTTCCAGCTAAAATTCTGTCTTGAGGACAAGTTGTGTCCTCAGAAATCTTATAGTCTTTAATGTCTTTAGTCTTCTCTTTTTCTAACAAAGTTATTGGAAGAGTTTGCTTGGTTTATTTATTTATTTACCTATTTTTGCGTGCAAAATGGTAGCTTCATTAAAAACAGGGTTATGTTTATGTGGAATTTTGCCAACTGCAGAATCTATGCAGAAAACAACAAAATTTCAGCTGATTATACTCATTCCTGAAGTTAAAATAACACCAGGCTTCTTCATAATTCTTACTGCTAACAGTTTCTCAGCGAGCGCAACGTTGGAATATTTATCAGGCTCGGGATAAGGGGTGAACAACCTAAGACAAATCTCTGCTGCACCTTGCACTGGTGTTAGCATCAGGGCTCCTGACACTACGGCCAGCAAACAGCAGGCTAAGGAAGGGCTCAGACACATTTAGAGCCTAAGACAAAGACGGGAGAATAGCCAGCCCTCATGTCTGCAGACAGAAAAATATGAGCTTATACGGGGCAAATCCTTTATCTTTATTTTGAACACAAGGAGGACTTCTCGTAAATTAAAACCAAACAGATTATTCTCCTAAGCTCTTTAAGGTTCTGCTTTTGAATTGACAGCCTCGGCCTTAGTGAATACCAAAGCAACATTTTCTGTGGCTACATAGGAACCCCCAAAACACGTTGTTTTGCAGCAGAAGTTGTGACAGACACGGTAGCCACTATGTCACTAGCACCGTAATGGCAAAATGATGTGTTGCGCTGCGTTAGTCCTTCGGAGAGTCTCCCGAGGTCATTTGAGATGGTGTTCCTGCTTTTCTGTGCCGGCTGCGGGGAGCCTGCACTAGAAAGGAGGGCATGGACACAGCACCCAGGCAGTTCAAAACCCGCATTGATTTCCCTCACCCAGTAATTACACCAAGAGCTCTGGGGCTGTGCAGCAGAGCCGGCGCGGAAGGGCAGAAAAAGCAGCTGGGGGAAGGAAGAAAGGACACAAGTCAGCACATTAACCCCCGCGCTGCAGCGTGAAGGATCGGTCGTGAGCGCCGTGTGATTTCTCCACCAGCTTGTTCGGGTCCAGCCCACAGTTCAAGGAACAGAGAACATCATTACTTGAAGTACTCTGTATTGTTACAGGTAATAGCAGGTCCAAAAGTGTCTGCACCGGTGCAGCACTTAAGGCCAAGCACCCGTGTGTTTCTCCGTGGCTCTGAGAGGCTCTCCAGCCTCTGCCAAGCGGACGGGCTCTGTCCTTGGAGGTGTCTGGTCAAGGCTGGGCACCAAGACTGCCGTATTTCAGGAGCACAGAGAATATTCCCTCTATGGCACCGACACTCGATTTGGAGGCAGGAGAAGCTTTTAGTAATGCTCTGCCCTGTGCTGAAGGAGACTGCTATGGGTAACTCACAGTGGGGAGGGAGCAAGGGAGCAAAGCAGGGGATGGACTCTCTAACCTAAAGCTTGCAAAAACTGCTATGTAAGAGTGGTCCAAAGACATCACCAAATATCCTACATTCCAGGATGGCTACAGCCAAAGTGGAACAACTGTCCATTCTAACATTTGGAAGTGAGGGAATACTTCCAATTAAAAAATTAATTCTGCTTATTTTTTTCTATATTTGCTGCTTAAGAAGAAACAGTAGCAGATGCTTTTATGAGTTTATGTTGCACAGGAATATAGGGTAGTATCTGCCAACAGTTTAAATGGGCTTCAGAAAATTGCGGATTAAATGTCTTTCCTAACATTAACATTGCATTAAATCAAAAGCCTTGCTCTTCCTGAATTTGAAATAGATTTGGCTGTATGACTGAACAGATATCCTTTGAAACAGAAAGGCCTTTTTACAGAAAAGGACATATTCCGTGAGTTTGCCTGGGGCGCGTTTCTTTCCACAAGATTTGAAAAAGGTTGTCAAAGAAAGTGGAGAATCTTTCATCTAACTTATTTTAAAACACGTATGTTAAAATTTTTGCATTTCAAATGATGACTTGTTTTAATTTTATTCAGTCTGCAATTTTTCTCTGTGTAATGGATTTTGTTTGTTTCTCATTTCAAATACATCTCTGTCTTGGGGAACCTGAAGTATGCTTTTAGCTCAGAATTAATCTCTGCCGTTCAATTATGATGGCTGCATTAAAAATTAACTTCAAGGTTATTTGCCAAATCCCTTGTCTTATTTGTAAGACACCAGCAGAGAGGGGTGATGCAGAGATACAGAGGGTCGTAGAAGTCATTCCTGAGCTTTAAAACACACTGGCTCATTTTTTTCAGGTCTTCCAGGCTACTCCTCTGGTTGCATGACAACTCAACATCCATAGAAGCCATCCAAACGGCCAACGCTTTAGGCTGTGACCCCTCCGACTTCTTCCTCAACACCATTGGACACGAGGAGAACGCCTAAGGTGAGGTGGCCACTCGGAGTAGGACTGGCCCAGGAGCCCTGTTGCCGGAGCAGCTCGCCCCAGCCTGTGGAGGGAGCGGGATGGGGAGACGGGCATCGCTGCGGCCTGTGGGGCTGCGGATGGGCCTTACACGGCAGCAACCACTCTGCGAGAGGAGCAGCCTTCACCTTGGGTAATGCAACTCGCCTCCTGCTCCGTGGTGGCCGCGGCACCGATGCGGGGCTCACGCTTCCCAGGCGAGGCTCTTCCTGCCCGCTGCGGCTCTCCGGGCCGTTGTGAGCAGCAATTCATCACGCCTTGCCTGGAGGCAGGCGCAGATTTTGAGCGTTCACAAGAACCAACTCTTCCCCTCAGCGTGCGACAGGATGGCAATGCTACTGCTTTGACTTTCAACCATTTTTCTTACTTTTTTTTTTTTTTTTTGCAAAAAGCTATTTTTGAGCATTAATGGCCACAATATGTTCAGGTTCATTACACATGGGCTATTAATTGAAGTGTGCATTAGTGAATTCAGAAAATCTTTTTTACTCAGTTCCTCAGGCAGGTTTGATTTGCTTCCAAATGCTCGCTCCGTGTTCTGGCTAAGAGCTTGTAATGGGCTCCGCTATAGTAGCGGTTTGGTGGGTTTCTGTTTTTTTTAATGTTTTTTTAATGATTATTGCGGCTTCTTTACTCATGATGCAGTAGTATCTCTGTATTTAACATTAGGAAAATGGCCCTTTTATTCAGCAAAGCTAGACACATGTCTCGAACTTTGCTGCAGCAGACTGAAATTATGTAGTTAACCACATTTTTGATACAGGAGTGGGAAATCAGGTGGACGAAGTAATTTCTGTTTCTCCTAAAAAATGTACACTATGCTCCCACACGTTCTTGAATGGTAGTTTTAAAATTATTGTTTGAGAACAGTATCACAGTAGTCCTAAAGATTTTATATAAGCTAATTATAGAAAGTAAAACATCAAAGGGTATTAAAAATAATTTGTAACTCTGAATGTAGATTGTCATTATTTTTACTAGCAACTGATTAAGTCAGATACAGGTTTCTCAAACTCGGGAAAAATTGATTTTGTTGTGATTTTCTACACCAAATATTCTCTCAATCAGTTATAGCCATAAGTTTTTATTTAATATTTTCTTTTTCTTTCCCAACCATCATCTGCAACCACTGTGGTTGATGAATCATTAGCACAGCTTCTCCAGGTCTCTATCAACACACTACAAGTCTGAAATACAAAGTCAGTTTAAGGGTGCCAGTGTTCCCCTTATTCCCATTCAGGCCATTTGCAAGCCAAAAATAAGTAAAGCACAAGAAACAACAGACTTTGCCAGTGGTGAAACAAGGTATGAAGGACAATCAATTGCTCCTGAATAGTAATGTTGAAGTCCTGCCAGCTAAAATACCGCTGTATTCACCCAGTCACTCTGTCTAGAAATAGACTCTTGGATTGTGTCACCAAAATCAATGAGCCTAAAATCCCACGTCTCTTGAGGACAGGATTCCTGGGTAGGAATGTGTCTTTGTGGACACGTGCTGGGCACACGAGCTGTAGCCCTTGCTCCGAGCTCCTGCAGAGCAGTGACGGCAGAGTGGGGACACGGAGGCTTCAGGGAAGAAGTCCCGGACAGACTCTTGGAGCTCACCCTGCAGGCAGGGAAGATTCTGCTAATTTCCCAAGTCTGATCTCAGGTCCAGGCACAGCTTGGTAGCTCTTTTCCTTGTGCGAGCACTGAAGAAAAGCAGAACCTCTCACCAAACAGGCTGCCTTGACACTAGCATCAACGAGGAGTTGCTTTGTCAGTCTAATATTTTTTTCCTCTTTGGAGAAAACCCAGACCCAATGATTTTGCCCAGAAAATTGCTTAGTTATCCGCAAAGCTGCAGCATTAGCCAGGGCCCAGAGCTAACAGTCACTGTTTCAGGTAAATTGGCTGCGCTGGCAGCCATCTCTTTGACAGAGCTATTTTACACCCCTCAAGCTTAATGCAATTTGTCACCAATTTAAGACATGCAGCACAGAGTCAGCCAGGCTCTCGCAGAAATGGGAGGTTGTAAGGAAGTTCTGCTTGATTTTTTAAGCTGTCTCCTGGCTGATGACATTTTCCTTGTGACATCCTCCTTGGATGGAAGAAGTGCTTTTCTACTGCCCCCACTTTTCATATCCCCTCTGTTTCCATAATGGCTTGTTTTCTGGAGGTGAGGATATCCTTAGGTTCCTTGGCTCCTAAAGGAACTGAGGCTGCTCAGACCTTTTCAAAACCAGGCCAACAGTTTAGGTATAGATGGGTAATTGCTATCCTCATGGACAGGTCAGGGCAATTTCACGATACGCTCTGCTTGGTAATTACAAAGTCCACATTAGGTGGAGAGGGTGAACGAGACGCGAGGAGTGGGGCAGACCCGGGTGAAGAAGAACACACATCAGCCTATTCAGGACATTTCTCACAGAAGTGAATATAGCCACGGGCTGGAAGTGGCTCTAATGTAGACAGAGGAGAATGGACTTGAGCAAGGAGGAGCCTCTGCCCTGTCCTAAGACATTATATCACATGAATAGCACTGATATGGGCCACTGCAAGGGCTCCTTTAAAATCGCACTGCTTCATCTGCAATAGCTACCTACAGGAGATTCACACTTGTGTGCCCTAAAATTGCATCCTCCTTACAATACTTTGGCCTCTACTATACACATATTATAACCAACGGGAATATCTCAATGTATCTTCAGACGATGTATCAGTTATGGGAACAAACAGCAGAGCCTGCAGGCTGAGAGCTCAGTTCTCCTCATTTTCCTATTAAAACTTCTTTAATGAATGTTTCCACATGAACAAGAGATGTGGAATTAGGACTACCATAATATTACATAAAATGGGAATATTCATTATGTTAAGAACTGCAGCGACCCACAAAGCAGCCTGCTCACGCAGCGCCTTGGTTAACACTCTTGGGTTAACACTTGCTAAATGACCCCGATGCTGTGAGCTGTGGGCAGCGAAGCGCATCTAGCGGCTGACTCCAGCCATCAGGGGGAAGTCTTGTTCCTTTTCCACCCTTCCTCCCTTCCCAAGTCCAGGCCTGCTCCCAGCACTGCATCCTACCTCCCTTCTCTGTGGTGCTGGCTCTGATGTGATTTACTTGAGACTGATGTGATTCAGCTCACTGACCCAGTATAAAACTAGGCACCTTTTTATTTTCCTCCCCTGGGTTACGTTTCTGCTTGGTTAGTGAACAAAACCAGATTCAGTCCCAGATACATGGGCCGGGGCTCCTCATCCTGCCCCTCTTTCAGCCCCACTGCTCATTGCCTGCTGCGGCCCACCAAAAATGTCCAAAAATGGGTTCTGCTCAGAACTGATGTTTGTTACCCAGCTGGCCTACAAGCGGGGGCACGGGTACGACGCAGGAGAGGGGAGAGGTCCAGCAAGGGCCAGAGCCACTTCAGCTCCTGTAAGCGGAGGCGGCAGCACGTGTCCCGCTGCATCCTGCTGCCGCTCTCTCAAAGGCGCCGTGCCAAGGGCAGCTCCTCGCTGCGGGGCTAGTCCTGTGCTAGACTGCGCCTAACACCAGCCTGCCAGGCTAAAGGTTGAACCGGGTACTCGAATTCCCCAGTTTGTGAATGGGTCAAAAAAAAAGAAAAAACACGGAAGCAACTGATATGCAGACTAAGTAACTGCTGCATGTGCATTATTTGTGTATTATACAACTATGGTTTTAACTGTGAAGTGGTGTGGTAGCTGCTATAATTTAGGCTTGTTATTGCTTCATACATTCTTCCTTTCCGGTTTCCTTATGCTATTTTTTACTGTCTTTTTGGGTGCGTTTTGGCTCGTGCTGAACTGTACGGCCCTGTGGCGGGGGCCACGTCATTTCTGCATCGGTGCAATGTCTCGTGTGACGGAGCTCTTGCAGCGACGGGGCCCTGTGGGAGCCCTCATCACAGAAATGACAGCAGGGAAGAGCTTCGCTCTTGCAGAGTGCAGAACTAACCACCTCTAAAAGTGCCTAATTTCTGCTGCCTTTCTGAAGGACTTTACCTTCTCCTCTTGCCCATGCACTTTCTGTATGAGTAGAGGTTATACTGAAAGCATGAACTTCTTTCCATACCCTTTCTATACCTAACGTAAGGACTCTCGTTCAACAGCTATGGTTTTTGGTTTGGCTTATGTTGCTGGAAGGGTTTAAAACTAATTAAATCCAAATAAACTGAGTAGCTAGAGCACTGAAGGTGTCCACAGGAGGTTATAGAAGTGTAAAGTTTCTACTGGTTTCAGGACACTGGCAAGTTTTATGTACCCCTAATGAGGCTTCAGCAAAGTGGCTTTTTGCTGATGACATCGTGCTGTAACAAAAGGGAGCCGAAGTGCCATAAGAATTTGAACGTTGGTTACCAGTCGTTCTGGACCTTTGCTTCACTGTTAGCCTCCAAAACTCCCTACTAATCACAAGTAGGATATTGCAATCACATCATTATACTTCACACTGAAAACACTACCAAATGGCCATGATGGCCAACCAGGGCTTCATGGGACCTCCATGATCTTTGAGCAGAGTTTGGGAATGACCCACTGGTCTGGCATGATGGAGGACTGAACTAAAACAGAAGCACTTAACGAAGTAGTTGATTAAAGACTAGTTATGTGCAAATTTCATTGCCTAGGAGAGCCCATTTGGATGGGAAAGAGTTAAAGTCATTCAGATTCTTGGCTTCATCGCAGAATCACCATGTGGGATGGGGTTGCAGATGTTAATGTTTCACAAAGAGTGGAACGTTCACTAATGGAAGGATTAGACAGGAATTCTGTACAAGACAGAGAGGCAAAGGAAACTAGAGAACAAAGTCTAAAAAATCATCATCAGGCTACAGTGAGCTGAGTAGTGGAGAGGCCTGCAAGGAGCAGAGAAGAAACACTACACCAGACTGCCGGAATGACAATAATCAGCTGGATCCCATCCGAGCTGACAGGCTACATAACAGAATAATACGCGTCTCTTTGCAGCAGGCTCTGCAGACAACAGAGATGAGCAACATACTGCAAGATTAGACATGGACCATGTTGCCTAGTGAGCAAGGCTCAGGGAAGAAGAAAACAAACAAATCAACAAACAATCCCAACTGCCGGAAAGGCCGAAAGATGATGGGAAGGATCAGCTCTGAGCACTCATTTGGATGGATGTGCATGGAGGCAATAAACTGAGGAATGATCCTGCCAAAGATTAGGCAGGGCTGGAAATGATGTTGGGAGTGCTGCACCAGGTTTAAAACAAGACACAGCGAAACAAGAGTGAACACTTTCCTGCATGGGCAAGTCCTTGCTCCGTGAGCATGAAACTCAAATTCAGGCTCAGACCTAGAGCCAGCTGCAGAGGTGACACATACCTTACTGTAAAAGCAAATACGGGTCTTGAATTTGTACTGAGGAAAGTTAACAGGAAACTCACTGGGTGTTATGTCAGTCCTTGCATGCGGGTTGAAACTTACGGCAATTGTGCAATTTAAAAAAAAAAAAAAAAGAAAGAAAAAGAGAGAGATCTACGCCAGGCATTTTGCCTTTGCAGCCTTTCCTGCCTCTGCTCTTACAGTACTTCTCAGTCCAACAGTCCATGCTGTGAAATACGGTTATTTCTTTCACTTAAAAGCCCTCGTTGCAACATTAAAAAAGCCTCCAATAGCTATCCTGGGGTCCCTTTTGTCATAATATCTATCCTTAGTAGTCATGCTCATTTAAGAAGAAAAAAAAAAAAAAGGAAAAAAAAGGAAAAAGAAAAAAGGGAGGATTTTCCTCG
>JAWLRI010000963.1:5722651-5791008 GCA_034781795.1 Crypturellus tataupa | reverse complement strand
TTTTTTTGGGGTGGGGGGGGGGGGGAAGGGGTTGGATCCCCCTCAGGTGCGGGCAGGGATCGGGCCCCGCTCCCAAATTCCGGCGCGTTGCGCGGCGGCTCCGCTTTCCCTCCGCGCGGCATCTGCGCCGGCTCGGGACCCCTCGCGGGAAGGGGTCTCCGGCGGGTCCGCTTCCTCGAGCCCCGCACAGGGCGCTGCGGGCGCAGCCTGCGGAGCGCTCCTCGGAGCACTCGTTTCCCTTAGTGCTCAAAAGATAAAAAAAAAAAAAAAAGAAAAAAAAGAAAAATCTGACAAACTGTCATAGCAAAAAGTTGTTCAGCGTGAATGTTGCATGCGCTAATGGACCCAATTATCGGAATAAACAAACACGGTGATTTATAGGTGTCTGAGCTATAATGCTTTGAGTGATGGAGCTCTTTAACCTTCCTTTCTAATCTGTCCCTCAGAGATTCGGGTTTAAGCAGAGAAATATATCATCTGCGGTGCTGAATACTTGAGTTGATTACATTTGTAAAAGGAATGGGCTTAGAAATAATACTGAGCCATTAAGCAACAAATGCAAAAGAGAAAGAGCAAAGAGAATTTTGGCAGAAAAGATTTTTTTTCCCCTTTGCAGCAGCTTTGCTTCATTAACTTTTATCCAGACTATCTCATTTTATTAAATTAAACTTCAAACAAAATAAGGGTTTTCTGTGTGAAACCAGAAGCTAATCCTGCTTAGTCCTGTTGAAGTCTGTCTCTGTTGCAGTTAAATGATGGTTTGAGCAGTGCCTGCTAAGAGAATTTGCAGAAGCCAACATAGCTCAAGATTCCCAGTGTGGAAATGCAAGTATTTGGTTATTGCATTTGTATTCTGTGTTCTCACAGACAATACAGAAGCAGAAAATATGAACTCTAGGGGTTTTATTTTACAATTTTTAAAAATCAGTCCAGATGAGTATAACTATACGTGAAATGCACAGCTTTATTATAGCAAAGTGACCTGCTCTTACTGGGAAAGTGATTGCTTAGTTGTTAGTTTCTTTAGCAGGGGCCAAATATTGCTGCCTGTGGAGCATCTCCCATCAGGGCTGAGTGTCTTTTGCTCCCATTGAAAAAATTCCCCAGCGCAATATGAATAGCATCCTGCCGGCTGGCAGTACAAGCACAGTTCTGCCTTTCACCAGTGTTGCAACACAAGATTGTATTAGCATATAATCAATATTCAGCAATCATATTGCTCATATGAGTAAAGGTTGTGAGATATGACACTCAAGCATCTCAAGTGTCTTTTGTTCAGTGAAATGCCACTTAATGGGGGGGGGGGGGGGGCGCGGGATGGACATCCACAAAATCCACTGTATTTTAAGGCACAGTGCTCCTCATGAACCTCATTGCCAGGCATATAAGTGTGAACGTTGACAGCAAGTGATCTCTGTGCATGATTTTAAACAGATAACTCCAGCTCCAAATTTATTCTAGTGCTGAAGTTATATTGATTACAAAGCAACGACTGGATTTCAAATAGGAAATGCTCAGTAATCTAGAGCTGACTGGTGGCTGAAAAAAGGCACTGTTCAGAGGAGCCCATCAGAAATGCAATTGAATTTTCCTAACTGGTTGTGCAAGTGGCATTTATTTCATGAAGCCTCTTTCCTGGGGGAGTATCAACTTCATTGCCACGCAAGAGTTAAGTCTGCGCATCAGCTCATTGATGCTATTGGTAAAGTGTTGGAGATTTCATTGATGCTACTGGAAAAAGTTTGGGAGATTTCAGTGGCTGGAACAGGACTTGTGTTTTTTTCTTAGAAAACGGAGGGACTTTTCCAAGGTGGACACCCTTCCTTGTACTCTGGGGATGCGCGGGCTGCCTCAGTGCCATCAACTGTGGGCATGAGGGTGTGCAAGGGCCGCGCGCCTCTGCTTGTGGAGAGGAAGAGGTTCCACAAGGGGCCTCACGTGGAGAAGCGGCGTGCGTTGAAACACTCGTGTCGCCCCACGCTGCTCGCGACGGCTGAAATGCAAGCAGGGCGAGCGGTGCGCGCTCCCTTATGTAACACCGATCAGAGCAGATGTGAGGCTTTGCGACCGCTGTGCGTTCATGCAACCTTGCACGGATGTGAAATCCTGCCGTGTGAAGGTGCAGGAGCTGAGGCATGAAGACTCAGGTGCAAACTTACCCCAGGGAGTTGAGGTACCTTCAGTGCTGTCCCCCCGGCACATCCCTGCCCGTGCAGCACTGGGGCCTCCTAGGGTCCCTCGGGACCTGCATCCCGCTTGCCATCTCCTCCGGGCAACCAGCAAAATGAGCTGGGTTTAAGAGCAGATGTGCCCTGCTTTTGGAGGGAGAGTGGGCTGAGCGTGGCCTCCTCGGGCACTGGTGGCTGCAGGGGTGGCAGGATCTCCTGCAAGGGGTCCCAGGCAGCTCCTCAGGTGGAAGCGAGCGAAAGGCTCCGCTCCTTCCCCTCTCTGCTTGGGGCAACCAAGTTTTAACCCAAGTAGCCATGGTGGATTGTTGGAATGGATGAATAGTGCCTTGTTACGGCCCTCCTGGGTCATTTGGAAGCAGTGCTCATTTTAGACAGGATGAATGAACAGGCGTCGTGAAGGATGAAGATCGGCTTTGTTAATCCCCCTGCAAGTTTTCTGTGGGAAAGAATGAACTCAGAAGGAGAGATATCCATGAATGCCATTTAAATATTTGCAAAATCCGAGAGAAAATTCATACTGGAGGCAGGCAAGGACCTTGTCTATGTGGTTTACTGTTGGAGGTACCAAGGACCCATACAGCAAAGTATGGGTCCTTGGTCAGTGGTCCTTGGTTGGCCAGTTAGCCATATGCTGGTTGTACTGTTTCGGAGTGCCTTGTTAGCAGTAACAACGAACTCTTCAGCACAACCCATGGAACAAAAACTGTTCTTGCTCAAGTGGCGATGAAACATTAGGGAACCATGTTCGCTTAGACTCTCTTGTGCTTCAGGTGTGATTCACTTTTAACTTGCTGTATTCCTGGGGAAGTGTGCCAGCCTTTGTTGCCTGCTGATTGCGTGGTGATTCACGCAATCATCCGCTTTCGGTTTTGGCTGTTTGGGTCTGCAGGGTGAGAAGGAATTACTCCAGGAGGGACAGTCCTCCCCTCTGCCCCCCATAAATCACTGGGAACAGTAGGGATTGCTCCTGTGCTCATCACTGATTTCAGAATTCTCACAAAAATTTCCTTTGGCCTCTTCCAGTTCTCAGAATATGATGCAAAACTCTTTTAAAGTAAAAAAAAAAAAAAAAAAAAAAAAAGTCTGTGTTGCTTTCATGTGAATATGATGAGGGCGAGTCTTTGAAAATATAACTTAACTAATATTGATAAATAAACTAGCTTGACCAGAATAAATCTTTTCATCTCACTTCAAGAGCCCCACTGTAATGAAGCATATGTAGATGTACTTTATGCTCTCTTTTCATCTGAGTGCAGAGCAAACCTTCTAAAGTATTGCAAACAAATCTGAAACGAATTGCTAAGTGGCTCTTTTTTCTCCTCCTGAATTGAGGAAGTTTAATCTTTTCAGGATACAGTGGGGATGGCGAGTCCTGCTGGTCCTGGCTCCGTTGAGGTGAGCGCCGCTTGGAGCAGGAAGGGAGCACGTGAGGAGCTTCCTGCAGCTTCTTCCTCCAGAGCAGCCCTATTCAGAGGCCTTTTGCTCAGTGCAGGCTACGTGAAGAGAGCGTGATCAGGCCCAAAATGACTCCCCTTCCATGTACATCGGTGCCTCTTGGCTGCCTTTGCGGGGCCTGCGCTGGCCTGGCAGCGCGATGGGAGCCTTGCTCTGTGGGACGCATCCTGGATGCGCCCGGAGCCCCCGCTGAGGGCTCATGGAGTGGTTAAACCTGGCCCCTGGCACCACCCCAACTGTGTCCTTTAAAGACAAGTATTGTTCATTTAAAAGATAGAAGAATACCTAAGTGCCTTGTTTGGAAAAGGACAAAGTCTTTGTTTTGGAGGAAAATCACTTAAGTAGGGTTTTTTTTTTTTTAACAGGAAATTTTCAGAAATTTTGTTCAAAACAGGGTGTATTTAGAGTATATTTAGAACATCTTAAAAATAAAAACACTTGGACAACTATGTTAGCATAATTACAGAAATTCTATGGGATAAGCTTTTTGTTTGCTGTGATCGTAAGGAGCGGGGAATAATAGGGACACTGATTTCCTTGAGAGTCCAAAGAATTTGAGGAAATAGCTTTTAATCCAGCAGAATACTGTACTTTAAAAACATGTCTGTGATTGACTAACACCCGCATTCAGCTCACTATGTGACACTACGAGAAGGCCGACATCCAATTTAGCTCGTGTCTGGTGTGTTGTGCCATGCGCGTGGAAGTGAAACGTATTAAAAACCGTTCAGCTTCGGATGTGCTCATCTGGGGATTTACTCATAAATAATTGATAACGCAGGGAAACCAAATCTCTTCATTACTCTTTGGTAGACTCACCTCTTGCCTCCCATGCACACTGCTCTTGCGGGCGCCCCGGGAGGTGACGACTCTTCCTTAATGAAGGTGACGCGTAGCCTCCATCGCTCCTTTCACCCAGCTAAGCAGCGGGAATGAAATGCGGGGCGAAAGATCAACATTTTATTGCCCAGTGGAGAAAGGTGGCATTGTGTGGTGTTTTGGAGGGAACCACTTAGCTGCTGTGTTGAAGGCTTCTTTCCATCCTGTTGCGGAGGCAGCGTGTGTAATGAATCAATGTGTAATCAATGCAACGCCTACACCTATTAACTGTTATTTGACATGCAGTACCAATTACAACTGTGATACTGGGGCTTGTTCCTTCCGAATTTTACTGCTGCTAAATATCTGTACGGTGGAACAAGTCTTTGTGAGCAGTGGTTTCTCCCTGAGCAAGGCTGTACATGGTTGAGTGTATTTACCAGACACTGAAGCGTAATGCTGAATTTCCTTTCTTAGGGGGAAAAAGAAGTCATTATTCTACTCATGGACCTAATAAAGTGAATTTGGTTTGATCCAGTGAAATCTTATTTTAAAGGAAAAAAAATGTTAATGTAACAGAAGTTCGTCTTTTTGACGACTTGATTGCTTTAGAATTATTTGCCAAGTAAAGTAAGTCTTGTAAGGTGCTAATATTTGCTTCCAGTTTAATAGCCTGAACTATTGCTAATGTATGGGAAATGTTCAAATCACATCATTAAGGGAGAAACCTAACAAGTCTTGCAGCTGTTTTAATGTCAGCTTTCAGATGTTACTCTTATTTAATTGAAAGGTAAATGCTATAAAGGCTTTGTGAGCCTACTCTTTCCGGGTGACAGTGGTTGGTGTGGAGTAAGTCTAAGTCCCAATGTGCTGATCCCAGCTGTCAGCTTCAGGCTTTGTTGCTTGAAGTCTTCCATTTTCATCTGGTAGAAATGTGCATCTCTTGGGTCATGTAGGTTTGCAACTTTCAAAAAATACTGATTTTGAAGAAAGAAAAGAAAAAGTGAGAAAAATCTTTTAAAATAATAGCCACATTCTGCCAGATGTTGGAGAAAGCCTTTGTTCCTCTATAACCAAAAGATTAAGCTTGCTTATAAAGGATTAGCAGAGTTCTCATCTGTTAATTCATACTGGTATAGCCAAAATGCCTGATTTTATTTGAGTGGAAAATCCATTATCAGTCAATGGGAGTTGTACAGCCGAAGCCAAAGGGATTAGAGGCTCATGGTTTGGAAGTGACTGAAGAATAGAAAGAGCTGGATATGCCTGTTGGCCCATGGCCATGAGCCACTGCTGAGGTGTGGCTACAAAAACGACCAAGGAGCATCCTAGTTTGCTCCAGGGAGGCGATTTCCAGGGATGAACATGAGGACAGGCACAAACGTGCGAGGCTGCTGAGAAACCCTGTCTGGGAGGTGGCTTTGAGCACTGCTTGCTCATGTCCAAGAAGGGCGATTCCAACCTGAAGGAGGTGCATGGAGAAAGGTGACCTCAAGCCTGAACATGGTGAGACGGGAATAGCTCAACCTGTGGGTAGGGTCCCAGTCTGGGAAGGTAAGACGTGCAGTGGGAGTGGGATTTGGGAAGAGCAGTGGAAGAGAGGCACTGATTGGAGATGGTGCCTTCTGCTGCGACATCCTAAGGATGGAAACTAATACACCACAAAAACCTCTTCAGAGAAAAATTACACTTTTTACTATGATTTGGTGAATGTAAATGCATTGTTTTGATCTGTTGTAATAGGAAAGATCGTGTCATTTAATTTGGCAATTATACCGAGATTAAATTAATTTTGTTTTCCTTTATTCTTGTTAAATGCAAAATAATTGAGCGCGCGTCCTGAAAGGTTGGGGTTCTGTTGTTTGTAGCTTCATAATTTATTAATACAACACATTAGATGAGACACTTTATAGATTTGCTTGCCTAAGGAAAAAGGAGAGCAAAATATATGGAGGCAAAACTGGATATGCAAATCCCATCTCACGTGTGGAGGCACTCTCATGCTATTGCCTCATTTTTAGTATATTTGGTAAGAAAAGTGTTTTGTTTTGTTATGTTTTCCATGGGATTGCGACCCAGTGCCTAAGCAGTGGGGATGAGCTTGCATTTGGTGCGGGCAGGTTGCTCGTGCAGTGCCGGCCCCGCGCACTGTTCACAGAGGGACGTGGCGCTGCCCTCGGGCAGGCAGAGTAAGGCAGGGCTGAGCGTGCCTCGGGAAGGTGCGTGTGTTGCTGCTATCTCGGCCCTCTTAATTGGCTGTCCTAGTTACAGGGGTAAGCCACTTGTGACGTGCACAGCTCCGGAGCCACCACCACCTCGGACTAATTTAGCCTTTTCAGAAAATAGCTCTGGCCTCCTCCAGGCTGTGTTGTAATCACTCGTTTGGCAGGGACAAAGCGCTCTCCTTTCCTACCTTTATGTAGCTGGAGGCTATTGGAAAATTGGTTATTTCTTGTTGTCTCCGCAGCCCCAAATAGCCCAGACCCTGCCATATGTAGATGAGTAAAACAAATAACTCCCATTTGGTGTTAAGTGGGAAGTATAAGGGGCATTTTCTGACGTACTTCCTTGTTATTTTCTTTGTAGTGTCATTTGTGAGCTGGTGCTGTGAGCACTGTTACTTGATTCTCGTGATATGACTTGCCACTGAGCTCTTCTCCATAGATTAGTTCATCACTCAAGGGAGTTCTAACGTCACGTTATGCATACGGGCCTTAGGAAAAGAGTTGTCTCTAGAGCACCTCTAATGAATCTGTACTTTAGCTATTAGCTTTTAATGCAGTTTGGTTCTTGTGATGTGATTTTTCTTTTTTTTTTTCCTTTTTTTTTTTTTTTTTTTTTTTAACTATGGTGCCTTGGTTGTCAAGCGGGATGCATACCTATAATGACCTTTAAATGTTGCCAGACATAATAGTGCATTTTGGAAAAAAATACAGCAATTTAATACATGAAATGTACCCAAGTGTTGGAAAATATTTGTCACTTTAATTATGTAGAAGTATGATACAATAGTTCAGTCCTTCAGAGTATCTTGGTGGACAGTCTGTCAACTCCTTTAAAGTGCTTCTGCAGTCAATTTTATTGACTGAGGTGAAAGCAAGTATTAATCTCTCAGTTCTTTCCCTTCACAACAAAAAGATTTAATTTCCTACTCTTGATTTACATTTCAGTATCAATTGTGCATTTTAATTTATGGGTGTGAGACCTTTATTACTCAGTTGCGGCTCCATCCGTAATTCTGTTTAACAAGTCCATCTCATTCCGAAAATCCCACACAACAGGAACTGCTCAGTGTTGGCAGCCAGGTATATGGTGGGGAAATCGTCGTCTTTCATCCTTTCAGCTATCTATCTTATGAGGAAAGATGAAGTGAGCTGGGCCTGTTTAGCTCAGAGAAGGGAAGACTGAGAGGAGATCTGATCAATACGTACAAGCACCTGAGGGCAGAATGTAGGGAAGATGGGGCCAAACTCTTCTCTGTGGTGGCCAGTGACAGGACAAGCTGGTAATAGGTACAAGCTGAAACACAGGAAGTTCCATCTCCATGTGAGGAAGAGCTTCTTTCCTGTGAGGGTGACAGAGCCCTGGAACAGGCTGCCCAGAGAGGCTCCTTGTGGAGTCTCCTTCTCTGGAGATCTTCAAACCCGCCTGGATGCTGCCCTGTGCCACGTGCTCTGGGTGTCCCTGCTGGAGCAGGGCGGTTGGACTAGATGGTCTCTAGAGGTCCCTTCCAGCCTCAGCCATTCTGTGATTCTCTGAGTTGTGGCAAATGGCACCTGCACAATTTAGAGGTGTCAGTCCAGGTTGGGAATGAGGAGCCCTGTGGTTTGGGAGCTCTTATTCCACTGTCTGGGAAACGTTGTTTTTTCTTTTTTATTGGTGTTTTGCTAAAGTATTTGTCCTTGGACAGTGGTAGTGTTAGCAAGACTTGTTACATTTAATCAGCAGTCAAGAAGGAATATTTTATTCAGGAAATATTGTTATCAACATTTTCTTAAAACTTTTTTCCATTTAGTTTTCTGAACTAGGCAGAAATGATGTTTTGCAGTGCTGTGACTCCCTAGGAATAAGAATGCTGCATTTCTGTGCTCCATACAACAAGATGCATGCCCTGCTTGATGGAGCAATGATATTGTCTGTATTAACTTGTGTACTTAATGATGCTGATGGTTAGAAAAAGCCAGAGCTTTAAGTAGAAAAAGCTTCCTTTCACGAGAGCCTAGAAGAATAAAAAACCCTCAGCATCTTGTGCGCTTCAGCTGTCTGCAGATAGCCATGAATCTTGCACGGTGTAGCCCTGAAATATTAGTATTCATCATTTAATAGAAGTCATGCTCTTAAGACTTAAACCCGTCTTTTCTTGCTCTTCTACACAGTCCTCTTTAGTGGATTTTTGTCACTCTGCACTGGCATTGCTGGGTGTTTGGTGCAGTTATCTGGTTTTGAATTTCAATTTCTTACCTTCAGGGTTCAAAGGAGTAAATCCCTATATTTTTATTGGATTATTTAGCAAGGAGGCGATGCCTGTTATTTCATGTGATTCCTGTGGGACGGATACAAAAGGGCAGTTATTTCACCTCTGTTACGACCTCTAGTATGAAACATATTAAAATCCCCTTCCTAGCAGTGTTTGGATCTGCAGTTGCTGGACACATAATGTTTATTGTGCAAGTCTCTTGTATTGCTTTTTTATAAGCATTTCCTTTCCTTTAAAACCCAGTTCTTGCCAGCTGCTTTTGAAGCGCTTGTCGCTAGTGTTGTGTTGCTTTAGTCTTCGTGGAATTGCAAACCCAATGGTGAGCTGGGCTGTGTCACAGCCGCGATTTGCGGCAGGAGACGGTTATCAACACGAACCTCCAAAGAGCGTTTTTTTTTTTGTTGTAAATCACAAAGCTGTGCCCCTGTGCTTATTTCTTAGCTCTGCCAAAGTTAGCAGCAGTGAAGAAAAGGCACGTGCAAAGCGCACTGATTAATATACAAGTGGGAGCAGGGTAGCTGTTATCAGTGACCTCAGCTTTCTGTCTTTGTTTTGCAAGCTAATTTTGCATTAATTACAAGCAAAGCTTTAATCTTTGTCACAGGGTGGAAACAGTAGAGTTACACCATGACTAATGATGCCGTATTTATTTTTCTTGCCCAACTCTCCATTCTCAGAGTAAAGACAGAGCATTTTTCATATTAATTTATTCCCTGTTCATGATTTTTTAAAATTGCAAAGACATTGATCTTAGACCGGTGCTGTCTTCTCTGTATGAGTGTTATTGCTCAGGTGTGATCCTTGGAGATTGTAGGAGGTCAGGGAAAAAACTTCTCAAGGTGGGAGAGGAACAGTCTTAATAAAACTCATTTGATATTAGTGAAGGAGGAGAGTTGCCTTTTTAAAAAAGGATAAAATCTAAGCTTTTACACAGGCTGTCCCCAAAGTAAGGGCACAGAGCTAGGTACATTTTAAATTCTGGGTATATTTCAATATCAGAGACTTCAAAAAAGAAACAGTTGCTTAAGTGTTATAGTGGATCAAAACTTGGTGAGTTGCAAAATGAGTAGAAATTTGGTTTTCAAGATCAGAACTGGTAAGTGGATGTAGATTTGGGTAAGAACAAGAATAACCAAAGGAGAGGGAGAGAGATTTGTGTCCTACGGAAAACAGATTTTTTTTTTTTTCCTTAATCAAAGTATGTGTTGTGGGAAGAAAGAATATGCTTAGCAGGATTGGTGTTCATATGGAACTTTAATTCTTTCTTATAATGTTTAGGGAGGTTAAGAAATAAGCCTCATTCTTAATCAAAACCCTGCAAATGATGGCCGGCCAAAGTGCCCAGGCACAACAGCTATTGAAAAGATTTCCATGAGGGCTGAAATGTAGATTTCTTAATACATTAGAATTTACATGTTTATATGCTGCAGTGCTTTCAAAGGGATAATGCGTACAGTCCCTCTGTGCAGAAAGGTTATTAGAAGTATAAATGACACTTGGTGCTATATTTATTTATTTATGTAAGCTATTATTTTTTTCCGTTTTGCTCATGTGCAAAATGCTAAACTCCTACAAGCGAGAAGACGTATTTTGGTATTTCGATACTTTAAAGGTAGCTAATTGATAAGACGCAGTGACGGGATTGTCAAAGGCAAAAATGTAAAAATAAATGAAGAACTATATGTGTATATCAGAAGGCTCTAAGAGCACTGGTGGCCTGCTGGGTCTCCAGGCAGCTGACAGGACATTAGAAAAGGTAAAAGTCAGTTTAATTTTTAATTGCGTGCTTTTTTTTTTTTCTTTATTTTGTTTGAGTAGCAAAGACAAGACAAAAACCAGAGCTGAAAGAACCCGGCAGGTTTAATCCCGGTTTGTCACCTCAGAGCACAGAGCAGAGCCCAGTGCTTTGAGAGCCGGGGTTGCTGACAGGGAGTTTGCAATTCCCAGGATTCTGCAGCTGGATTTACGAATCTGAGACCATCCGTTTCTGGGTTTCACTGGAAAAAATCCTTAATATTTGGCAGAGGAAGGCAATGATTTTGAACAGATCAGTGGTGATCCCCCAGGGAAGGTCCGAGCTTCCTGGTGAAGGATTTCACTCCTCAGCACACTCCAGCTTAGGTCCTGTGGCTGCTTCTCCCTTCTTGCTGCCTGGGTGGGCATCATGTGGTCCTGTCTGCAACCCTGTAACTTCCTCATTCATGCCAGAAACTTGCTGCTGCTTTGTAGGTATCTGTCTTCAAAAACTGCTCCCACGGTCAGCTTCTCTGATAAGTGAAAGTAGAGAAAAATGGGAGTTGTCTGTTTGGAGAGTTCCTGAGATGGCTGCATTATTTATAAATTATTTATGATTTTGAAGCTATGCACTTTCTCCCTGGGTTTTATGTCTGTATGATTTATCTTAAATTGCCCATCTGACATGCATCACGAATCTCCGTGCAGCACCACTGTTTCTCTTCTCTTGTATGGCCATCACTTGTGGAAAAGGGATTTGCATAACATGATTTCTTCATGTAAATGTGCTTAGGCTGAAGCTCCAGAGCATCTTGTTAAAACATATGTACCAATCCCGTTGAATTGGGTTAGTGTCTGGCACAGTAATTGAATCTATTTGTTTGTTGATGTTGTTTTGGAATAAGAGCTGAGCAGTATATATGCATTTATATTTTTACCGTGGTCTTAATATCTTTACCTTATTCTGAGGTTTCCTTAGGGGGGATTTTTGTTGTTGTTGTTGTTGGAGTGTGTTTCTTTGTAAGGGTTATATCCTTTCACCATAAAAAGATGGATATTTCAGCAAAATTGCCGCCTCGTGGGCCTCCCTTTGGTCAGACCCACCGCCCCCCCCAAAAATCCCTCTGCTATTAATAATCAGGCATCTGCAGGGCTGTCATTTTTTTTTGTTTTGTTTTGTTTTGGTAATATAGGGATATAACAACTTCATGAGCATTGTCCTGTGAATATGTTTCTAAATTTTGTGCTGCCTTTTAATTTTAAAAAACACAAGATGTAGCTTTAAAAAGCACGAGAGTAGGGATCAGTAATAGGGTGTACTGGAGGCTGCATTTGGTTCCTGGGAGGTAACTATATGGTGTTGGCTTTGAGCTGAACTCTGGCCTTTTTAAAACTTCCACTGAGTCAGTAAGTTTGGGGTGTAACACTTTGCAAGCGTGAAATCACTCGTAAAAAATACTGGTCAACAGCAGATATGAGGAAAATACGGTTGATCCAGAGAGGAAAGCAGCCATGGGCTGTCCCACAGGACCTGGTGCAACAAAACTCTGGTCATTTGGCCCCGAGTCTGCATGGCTCCACTTTGCTTCTCCACTCCTGCTGCCCGCAGGTTCCCGGTGCTGTTTGTGGTGTCTCCATGGATTGTCCAGAGCCTGCACGAGGACAGGCGGGTCCCAGGGCTTTTGGCCATGCATTTGTACACAGAGCGCATTGTTTTACCTCTTGGTTACTGGTTTTATCTGAACCTCTTTGTTTACAGTCTCCACTCTGTGCCCTTACTTTCCCTGTCCTGTTTGATTTTCATTTTATGCTTCCATCTCTTTTTATTGCCTTCGTCTCCCAGCTTCTGTGATCTCCCTGTTTCCTCCTTGTCTCTCTTTTACCTGATAATAAGCGTGAATAAATGAGATAATGAGGCCCAGACCGGTCATCCCAATTACTTTGTATATGCATGCATATGCATGTCCTAACCCTCTTCTCTGCCTTCATCTTTCTGTCTTTTCATACAGTGGTCTCTGGAGGATGGAATTATCTTTTGGTGTGTATTTAGCATGTTATTGACACGGCAGCTGTATGAATAGCATAGACAAATGGTATACATATTTTGAAAAACTAGAGCCATATAACAGTACTCCTTTGGGCTAGTAATGCCCAACAAATTACCATGTAGCCTGGCTTGTCACCCTTGTCACTGAAATGTTCTGCTCCGATTTTCATTATTTAGTTTTTATTTTTGAATTTGGAGGGACAGGTAAAATATAGTATGGCCTCTAATAATTATCTAATGCATTTTATACAGCTGTTCATGTGTTCTGAATATGGGAGAGGTAAGCTAATTTAAGTAACGACTATAGTATTTTGATCAGTTGTGTAGCAAATGTAGAAGTTGGAGGGTATTTTTGAATACAGAAGACCTCCGTTTTTCTATAATTACCAGATAGATAATACGAACTTGCCACATCCAACGTGCTAATGATTGCCTTCCAGCTTTTAGCAAGACAGAAATTATACAGTACCTGTGTCGGAATGGGATTGTGCTGCGGTAGGGTAAGAAAACATACAATACTGCACTCCCTTGCCATTGCATAAACGTCCGTGCATAGGTCTTTCAATATGGAAAAGAATAGAGATGGAGCTAAATGTACTTCAGGAGTACTTAGATGGCTATTGATGGCTTGGGAATGCTGGGTTATCAATAGTAGATGAACTGCCTTGCTGTTGCCTGACACTTTGTAGGGGTGTCTCACGAATCATTCTCAGATAAAAGGTAAATGTTCTTAGTGTCCAATTTTGCTCCTCTTACACGGCTGCGTTTTCCAGCTTTGTCTGCAGATCTCCCGACGCGAGCTCTCTGTGGCTCAGATGCAGGGTGTTTTCTTCCTGAGATGCCTTTTTTCCTGAACTGCCTCTGAACTATGCTGCCTGATTAAACTCGCGTCCGCTAAGATCGCAGCGCGCGATGCTCATCTGCTGCGCTCTGTATTGCGGAGGCAGCTTAGCTCTGCTCAGGCCAAGCCATTAGAAAGAAGGGAAAGAGAACTGAGCTTGGGAAGTGTTCTTAAATACATCACGTACGCTTGGTACCCTGCAGCTGGGCCTAGGCTAATGGGAAGAGAGCACTGGCCCTTTTATTAGATACTTCTTGCTGTATCTCACTTTCAGAAGAATTATTTGCAACTGTGGATTCCTTTTTGATGAAGGGTATTTTTCTCCTATGTTTATTTCCTTCAAAAATGCAACAGCTATGGGAGATATCTGCAGAGGAGCACAGACAGCTTTAGTCTTTTATCCTATTACCAACACATCGGGACTGTGTGGGCAAAGAAGCGGTGTGAGGGTAGCAAGCATCAGCCTTTAGATAAACATGGGAAGAAAAGCAGAAAGTGCCAGAGGCTGCAGCGGCAGCAATCCAACCTGTGGCAGAGCATCTAATCCCTCGTTAATACAAAACACTCTGAAAATTACCGGCGCTTTTGAAATTCATTCCTCTGTTTCAGATAAAGCAGCACAACCTCTAGGTGAGGAGTAGCCTGAATTTCCCGAGATGCTGCTGCAGAGAAACCCTTTGGAAATAGGAGGCTGTAACATCACTGCTTTGTTTGGCTAGAGAGCTGGGAACATCGTTATTGCCAAAGACTCGTCAGGGTGTGGGGGCAATTCTCGGAGAAGGCTTTGCTAAGCTTATTCTGTTCTGCCTCAAGTCGACATTGAGATTAATAGTGTACATTTTATACTGCTGAGTGCTCTGAGTGAGAGGGGAGGCTTAAGTGCTCCCACGCATTTTTTGGCCCACTAGCAGATTTCTGCATGTTCTCTTCCCTTTCCTATTTCCTTTTCTCCTCCCATGATCAACTCCTGAATTTGCTCTAACTAGCTCTATGATGTTGGCCTTTATTGGAATGACTGTATCCAGCAGTGGTGAAATCCCCCTGCTCTCCTGTTTTCAGGAGCTGAAGAGGCTGCTGCTCTGACCCTATTTCCGAGCGACTTCAAAAACCGCTTCTGTACGGGTCAGGCCGAAGGTTTTCAGCACGATGTTTTACACTGATGCATCTACAGCTCCGAGAGCAGCCATCAGCAGCACCGCTTCTTCAGCTTTTTCAACCGAGAAATAAATCTCACGGTCATTTTTCCTGGGCTCCATATGCCAGTTCCACATATTAAAATTAAAATGCACCAAGCGACTAGAGCTGCGCAGCATTTCTTACTAATGCTCGCCTTACTACCTTGGAGTAAAAAGCATCTCTGACGTGAAGCATCTTCCTAGGTCATGCCAGGTCCCTTCTTCAAAGCACAGAGAAACTGGGGTTTTTCAAAAGAGGATGACACGGCATTTTAACCTGGACAGGGCAGTTCAGAAATGCATTAATCATTTTGATGGAGATATCCAAAATGAAATTCAGCATGAGGTTGCATATTATAAAACAGTTGAAAATGTTTCTGAAAAAGGGAAGTGCCAGACGGCTTTAATAAACAGCACTGCTGCCAGCCTCATCTCGGGTTGTTATCCTCAGGAAATGCCAGTGTAGTTTTTCAAGTCCTTTTTTTCAGCATGTTGGCAACTGCTTACTCTTGGGAAGATTTAATTCGGCGTTGCAAATTTTACAGGGCTCCCAGTAGAGTCAGTGGTCCCGGGAGAAGGAGCTGTGAGCAGCTTGCTGCTGGCCTGTGGGTGCGAAAGGCAACTTTGGAGCGGGGCACTGGCTGGGAATCTCCTGATGGAAGGACTGCAACATTGTTTTTTTGTGTTTTGGGGTTTTTGTTTTTCTCTGTGTGTTTTTTTTTTTTTTTTTTTTTTTTTTTTTTTTTTTTGTATTCTTCCTTAGTCCAAGGAAGAGATGTGTCCTAGTGATTAAAAGAATTATAAGTTCAGCTTATAAATAATAGTTCTTCAGCTTTATAAGTTCATTATAAGAAGCTGCATAAGGTTTTGCAGTGTCATTTGAAATTTCCGAAAAACACAGAGTCTAAAATCTGAGTTTGTCTGAGTAATTTATCCCTGGGAATATGCAGGAGAATATGAATTTCCCAGTGCATCTCCGTCATGGCTGAGCTTTCTGGATGCTGAAGAGAATATTTGGTGACTGCATCTGGCTGGAAGGTCTCTCTGCTTGATCTTTTTCCCAACAGATGGAAAATAACACGAGGAGGGGTCTTTTTGATTATCAAAGTACAGGAATTACCGCAGGGCAGTTTCACCCAGAGATGCCTGTCTCTTTCCCAGTGACAGGTGATGCTGCGGGGATGTGTGAGACAGCTGAATTCCCCCTCTGCTCTGAACATAGATGTGCCAGATTTTCTTGGCAATATTATACACCTATCTATCAACCTTTCTTCCAGGTTCCATTGCTGCTGAGGAAAGAAATGAAAATATAGGGTGTGAACATAGTGAATACAAAGGAACTGAAGGAAGAGAATGTATTTATCATCTTCATTCATGTATTGCAATATACATGTCTTCTACAAAAGTGCCCGGATTTTCATAGTTTTTTTGAAGTGCTTTCTGAACCATGCAAAAGGTGATTAGACAAAGATTAATTGAAGTCTTTCCTGAGTGTAGAGGTTCTGTCTGAAAGAGCAGAGTGATTTTATTTTCCACTCTTGCCCCCCTTCTGTCTGCACATGTGTTCACACTATCCCACTGAGGCATCTCCTGCTTCTGTCGAGGCTTCTCTTTGCACCAGGCAGTGGTGCAAGTGGACTTAGCAACACTCTTGCATCCAGACCTCTCTTTAATTTTAGGAATGACATTCAGCTAATTCCTGTGAGAGTCCATAGTGAACCAGCTAATTGCGTAGCACTTCGGCGAGCTACACACATGTAGCTGGCAGATGGCAGCTATGGGTTTTGGCCCTTGTTGCTCGGAGGGAGAAGGAGAAAGGACCACGCAGTGCTGGCGGTGTGGGTTCAGTGGGGTTTCCTCTGGCGCCTTGGGGAGATGTATGATGGGGAAAGCAGCTCGTCCCTTTTCTGCTCCGAGGCATGTTCAGGTCTTGGCGCAGCTCAACTGTTGCAATGCTGATGAGTATCTGTGGGGAGGGCATGCTAACCCCGCTGCAGTATCACCCCCCCGGTGATTCCTGTATTGCCACTAGGCTAGATGGAGACTGGTATTTATGGAAGACTGGTATTTATGGGAGACTGGTATTTATTCTTTAGCCTGTGCTTGTTTCTCCTCTCCTTTTCCTCACAGTCCAACATCCCTTTGGAGTCACTGGAAGTGTAATTGATATTTCACAGCCGAGGAACTGGCTGTGCCATAATGGAATTACATGTGCTAGTGATACACGGAAGGCCACGGGGTTACGCAAAGCCACGCCGAGAGCATATTTGCCTCAGCTGCAATCCCCCTTGCTTGAGGAGCCTAGGAGGAATGGTTTAGGCTGGCCTTTTTTTGCATGCAGAGCGTGCTTTTCCCATGTATCCCTGCCGGTCTTTACAGTGTGGGGTAGAAAAGCAGTTAATAAAGGCAAGAGCAAAGGCTGCAAAGGAAGACATACTCCGGTGCCTTGCCTAGCTGTGGAAGGAGCAGAGATGAAGAACCTGCCCTACCTAAATCACAGCTGCACCTCAGTATGCAGCGTGGGATTCACCATTTCATCACTTTTTCAGTCCTGTTTTTTCAGCATGAAATGCTTAATCAAACTTTGTTGTATCTTTGAGAAACGCTGTTACTGTAATCTCACTGTTGGTCTTTTGCTGTCTTTCTTGTCTTACTAATGCTGAGCAATATGACTTTAGACTGTAAACCTTTGGGGTTTGAAATGTCCAGTCATGATACCAAGAAGTCTGGACATCAGCTAAATTATCCTACAAACTTCAACTGAAGTGAGAACAGTCAAAAAAGCAGTAAATATTTTCTTTGTTTCATACTGGCATTTGTAAAACTTTTCCTGCCTTACTTTTATAAACTTACTTTTCTACTGGTATTTCTACCATGGATGTATATAACAGGGCATGTGATTAATGCCATTAGTGGAATTCCCGTGTGCAATGTGATTCCTTTAGCAGTTGTTCTGTTTTTTTCTTTTTTCTTCTTTTTTTTTTTTTAATGTCTTTTCTCTTTTTGCTATTCTTATTGGCCACCCGAGACACTCCCTGGGCTTTTTGGTATAACATGTGCTTGATTTCACAGTTGATAGCATTATTATTATATCAAATAATCTGATAAACTGTTACAGCTTCACTGCAGAAGCAGCCACAGCTACAATGCTGCCTAATTGCCTCCTTTGCCTCTGCTGTATTATCACTGCCCATTTCATTATTTACAAGTTGATTGCAGCTGTGGTTCTCAGAGGCTATGAAATATTCAGGAGTGAAGAGTAGCCTGTGTGCAATCACAGCCCTTGTAGAGCAGCATCTGCCTGTGAAGGAAAAGGAGAACCAAGAACTTCTGGTGTTCAAAACCGATGGGGAAATTCCTTCTTTGCTTTGGCTTTTCCCGCAGTGTGGCTCGGGGAATGCACACTTCTTAAAAATAGTCACTTTGCTTATGCCTGTGGTGGGATGAGATAAGAAGATTGAATGGTCAGGTAATAAATCTCTGCTGTATTTGCAGGGCTGTTGGAAAGAAGGACAGAAATCTTGGCTGCCCAAGTGTCACTGGGAGGCAGCTGGTATTACAGGGGGCACAAGGAAAAAAGCTGTGTAGCAAGGATACAAATTAATGCTGCGGGCCATTTTCTCACAGTGTGTCTCTCTGTAGTGCTCACCAGCAGTGATTGACTGAACTATGCAATATTTTACCAAATCGGATGTAGATAACGTTTCCATAAACAGGATACTTCATCATGGAAGTAAAGAAACAATTGCTTTGACCTTGACACCACACGCGCGCGCGCACGCACTGCATAATAACCGGGCATGTAACCGAGCAGCGGTCCGGCAGGAGCCTGCACTGTGTTACTGGTGACAGAAAGCACCGCCGTGGGGGGCCCGGGGTAGCAACACCGCTGCCTGATACCCGCTTGCCAGCAAGCAACCTGTGTTGGTGCAAAAAGTTTAGAATTGACACGTGGCCTAGCGTGCACTGGCTGTAATTTGGGCTGACATCAAAAGAAAGTAATTGAGTCAGTTATTTCTATTGTGGACAAGCACATGGGAGGCATCCCTCTCTGTTTTGTTTTTTATTTTTTTTTGCTTTGTTTTGGGGCTGCTCTAGAAACCTGGTTCTTTTCTGAAACCTGATGGTGGAGGAGAAATGGCACATCCCTTCACACCTAACACATTTTACATCTGTTTCTTTGTTCTTTGGCAATAACTATCTCTTCTAATTCTACTGGTTAGCCTTGTTTATTTGAAGAGCTGGATTGTATTTTTAACTAAATTCGTTTGGGAAGTGATTTAAATAAATCCATGTAATCACCTGCTGCTCTAACTTTTGTTTAAGCTCCTCTTAAATTACTGTAACAAGTCAACAAAGCTAAAGGTGTGAAACCTCCTTAAGCTGGTATAAGCATTCAGGGAGAGGAAAGTGATTTCTTCTAGCTAAGTCAATTTGCAAACCAAGTTAGTTAATTTTATCATGTAGGCCATGGAAAGGAAATGAGACTGAGAGGTCTGATGTTTTTATTATGGAGGCATGGCAGAGCTGATTGCAACCAGATGGCCACCCCGTTATCCCATAGCTGAAAGTATGCGCTGCAAAACTGGTGCTAGTGGAATGTTTGCAGCCTCTTTAGCTCTCTGTGTTCCTAGTAAATCTCTCCTGACTGATTTGGATTCTGTTTCTTTAGATACCGAACTTAGAATTACTAATGACGAATTCATGTGCAAAAGAAACAGGAAGTGCTTGTTCAGTCTCCAGGCAGACACTGGTACTGCAAAGCTATAAACAACCCTAACTTTACCTATAGGAACCTCTAATCTGATCTCTAAAATTCGTACCGCTGAGCACATTATACCTGTGAAAGAAAAAAGATTTCAGATTTGTCATCCTGTTCTCTTTATCAGATCTGTGAAAGCCCGCAGATCAGAAGATCAAAGATAGTAAAAGAGAGTAAAAACTATATTAGTTAACTTAAGATGTTTTAAATAAACAAAATGAAAAGTTTTTCTTTTTAGAAATATTTTTACTCTGCATCTGAGTTTAAATTTGAAGAAACAGGATACAATGTATATTGCCTGTTAGAATTCTCTTAGTGCAGCGTAACGGAACTCGTGCTCAGAATTTTTTTTCTCTTTTTTTCAGCTAGAAGGAAACATTTGTCAATACTGTAATTCACTTGAACGTCAAGCTCTACAGAGACTGTAAGGTAAGTATTTATGAGGCTGCTTTTTGTTTCCTCTGGTGGTCAGCTTGGCTTTACTTCCATTTTATGAAGACACTTGCAATTTATGAAGGCGCCAGTTCTGAGCAATTGAACCGGGGGGCAATATTACATGAGGCTTTTACAGAAGCTGTTGCTTACAGCTTCATGATCTGTGATCCGCAGTGCAAGGTGGAAGTGTGTGTGTATAAATATAAATAGATCTGCTTGGTAGAGGAGGCCAGTGAGTGCCTCATCTGAATTTGTCATCTTTTCCTACTTTGCCACACTTATAAAGCTAGCTCTTGTCTTAGGCTTGCTGGAGAGGCCACATGCCTGTAGACTGTATTTGCTCATTTAAAAACCTGTTTAGAACACATAGCAAACATGTTTTCCATGTACACAGACAGAAAATATGTAATAAAATGGGTAAGCAGGAGCTCATGTTGGAAGGGCAAAGCTGTCCTGTGCCCTGTGGAGGCATCGCAGCAGAATAGGGTGGTTAGGAAGCTGGTCTAGGCCTGTAGGCAGCAGAGCGTATCCGAGACCTTCACATGCAGGCTGCAAGATCCAATCTTTAATATGTAGGGTGTACAGAGCTGGTACTGCTCTCATTCATTTGCTGGAGTTGTGATTAGATCTGAGCAAAGGTTTGAGCAGCATCAGGTTTATATTGGGTTGCCATTAAGATAATTAACACCTCCCAACAGCTAGCAGATGGTAATTTTTCAAATACGCAGTCATTTTTTTATTCCATGCATCCTAGCCCTTGTTGTATGGCTATTTCTGGTAAGTGATCATATGGTACCAGCACAAAACATAAGTGTAGTGGCTAGTGGGCTGAAAGCTAAAGCTCTGTCTCTGGTTCTTCATAATTGCGAGGAAAGGAATTGATCTGACAAGCATGATCTGGTCTCCTCAGATTTGTATTCATTTGCTCTTTCACTATTTTTTTTTAATTTTATTTTTGGAACTGAATTGAATTCTGAAAAAAAGGGGGGCCCTTTTAGTTTGAGGACCCCTAATGGCAGAGGGCAGCTTAGTGACCTGCAGGCTTATCCCCGGTGCTGGAGTTACCCTCTTCAACATGGTAGGAGCTTTTCTTGGTGCTGGTGTGTTGTCCTTAAGCTAGTGAGCTGTGTTTGTGAATACTGGTGTTCCTACTTTGGCTTTACCAGCTGGTCAGCAGATAGATTTCCTATCTTTGCAATTTGAGAGTTTTTTCTCAAGTAGGTCTGTTAGAGCAAACTAGTAAGGAACAGAGAGTCAGTCCTTTCTCAATAGGAGGTGTTGACTTGTGCAGTTTATTTGGCTGTAGGCAATACATTTAATCCATGGTTTATTTGAGAAATACTGGGAAGATTTAAAGTTTGTTTTAAGCATAGTAATAGCCTTGAAATTTTCTGGGAAATCCATGGTTTTCTAATGCATACCAAACACGTGTTCTTTACTTACAGCCTGTTGATAAGACCACAAGTGATCTACTTTCAACATAACCACTTAACGATAACTGACCTTATTCATGTGCTTAGTTTTTCCTCAGAGAAAATACATTTGTTCAGACAAACTAACGGACTTAATTTTGATTTTGCAAAAGCTGAGAGCGCGTGTGTGATAATGTACTCAGTTACTACAATGTGTCCGACTGGGTTCGTCTTAAGCTACTGTGACTGGTTGGTTGAGGTTGTGTGAATATTCTCCTGATCCCTCTCTCAATAAGCTTTTCTTTTACTAGTACATAGCACAGCAATGCCTCAATCCTAAAATGTTGAGCCTACAAGAAGTATATAAATATAACTGATCTATAATTCATGGAACATATTCCTTCTTGGTAGTAATTGCCTTTAAAATGAAAGTATAAATTAGTGAGCCTGCCAGACACATTCTAATTTGGAAATGAAATCTTTCCAAAAGGTGTGAGGGATTTTTTTCCCCTTTCCTGTTGAATACATCATCATTTTGGAAATTCTCTGGCAGTAAAAATGGATTTGATGCTTCTACCAAGCATGCTAAGGGGCCCGAGTACCCTAAACTCTTGCATAGAAAAATCAGGAGGAGTGGACAGTTGTCTGACACTCTGTCTAAAGCTCTGTCTATGTATTAACATGAGAAAATGAGTATCGTCTGAGCACAGCTATGCACAGGTCCAGTGATTTTTCCTTCCTATTAAAAATGTAGTTAACTCTTTAAGCTGGAAAAAAAAAATTAAACCTCCCTCCCACCTCAAAAAAAAAAAGAGAGAGAGAGAAAAAGGTTGTTTAGTTGGTGTTTTAGTGTTTTTTAAAAATCTGGATTTACTTCTCTGATCCCAAATATAGCACAACCCCAGAAACAGCTGTTTTGCCTCAAGTAAGGCTGAGAGGTGAAGACAGGATCCTTTCAACTAGCTTTGCTGCTGGAGCAGTAATGTCAAGCTCTACCCCTGGCAGTGTGGGATTTTTGAGTGTGTTTACTAAAAAAAGGCAAAAACAAACCCCGGGTCACTGGACAGATGTGGTTTAGAGAGTGACTGAGCGAAGTAACTTCTGGCTGGGGGTGGGAGGGGAGACGAGTGTGGCTAGTGAGCAAAGAGGTTGGCGGAAGAGGGTGGAGGTTTAAACCAGTTATGCTACTAGGATTTCTTCATGTGAAATCACATCTCGAGACACTGCAGTTTCCGGGTATTTAGCTGAGGGGTTCCCCCACCCAGATTACTGTGGCTCTTGCAACACGGTTGAGGTCATGGAGGAGGGTTCATCGCAGGTACCAGTTATATGACTACATCTAAGTGCCATTTGGAATTTTCTTTTTTTTCCCCCCCCTCCTGTCAAGTCTCCAATTACAGCTGTGGTCAGTTTTAGGAAGTATAATTATTCATTTAAAACAGCATACAAATATTTCTGACAGTATGCACCACATATTATATGTCTTTAAAACTGTGCATAACCAAACAGCAGAGCTATACCCTTGCTGTACATCCTGTATTTGATTGTCTAATGATACTGTCTTAATGTGAAGTCCAAAACAGAAAGGAAAGGTAGAGAGACATCTGGCAACAATTTTCACATATTATATATTATATACAAGAGAACCTCTAAAAACAAGGCTCAAGATTTTAGTATTTTCAGTATTTCCTTGATAGAATCAAATCATCCAGGTGCCTCTGTGCCTGGAAAACCCTAAGATCCTAACTTAATTGGGATACTTTGTGAACTTTGATTCACTATACTGCTTAAATTGCTGTGCTGGAAAACAACAGTTTTCCCATCATTTCTGGGAGACACTAAAGACTTCAGAAATCTGTATTCTAATTCATGAGAAGATGCATTTAACCTTTTTCCTTGACATAGTTAATGGTAAATAATTGCACCATCTACAGCTTTTAACACCGAAAGAGGAAATGTACGTTTTCTTCTAGAGTTGCCAGAAGTGACAGACAACTGTGTCCTACAATTTGAACCACTTTTTTGTTTTGTTTTAATGTGCTGCTTATGTTCATGCTATGTATCTCATACTCCGTGACAGAAACCACAAGTGAGCTGGCATTGTGGTGCCTCACAGCTCACTGCAGGCTTCTGCTATGCTGAGCTGCATGTGCCTTCTGTGACCTCGTTGCTCTTTCTTGAGATTAGCTAGAATCTGAGTACAAATCTGCTGATCGTGAGTCCTGATTAGGCTGCAGCTATCACCAAAATGATGCTGTTTCCTCTTAGAAGAGAAAAGGCTCTTGTACGTTGGAAAGCTTCAGGTCAAGTGTTTCATCTGAGGGTTGACAGAAATATGCGATATGCAATCGTGTTGCAAGAAGGATAGCAGTTTTGTGTGATTATATGTGCTGGGGAAAGGGGTGTGTAGTGGGTGAGGAGCAGGGCAGAGGAAGAGGCACCTTTTAAGTGAGTAAATAGCAAAGCTTCAGAGGTATTGAGGCCCTCCCCTATGAAACTATGCAGAATATGAAGGTCTGGTTTGACGTGCAGGGTGGAAACTGCTCTCTTTCACAGTGGTTTGTCACAACGTTTGTCTCAGCATTGGATTTGCTTTCCTGAAGCTGGAGTAACAGATGCACGAAGCATACGTGTGAAGGACAAGAAGGCAGCCAGGTAGTGAGATGCAAGCCAGAGAGTCCTGCTTAAGAGAGGCCTCACCTGGACTAGAGCCACCAGCAGCAGGGCCGTGCTGGCCACCACAGGGCAGCGAGAAGAGATGAACAGACACTTTGAGACCTGCTAACTTTCACATGCAAATAAGTTCGCTACCATTCCCAGTGTTTTGGTGCTTTATTTCAATTATTTATAAGAAGTTTTCTCCTTTCTGCTTGTTTTTCTGCGAAGCCATCGCTCCCTGTTTTCAACATTTTGCTTTCCTCGGGTTAGTAGAAGAGGTCAGCTACATCTGTGCTGATGCTAATGGGCTCCACCATGCTGCCTTCCGGCGTAAGCCACAAAACATCCTCTTCCTCATCAGATGTAGCGTCGGCATATCTGCAGGTTTCTTTGCCCAAGTCATCAGAATTTCCCTCTGCTTTCTTTCACTTCCAGATGGCCACTTCTTGTTTAGTACTAACCACCCCTGGGCAAGGACACTCAGCTGCAAGCTTCTAGTCTGCGGGAGCTATAAATACATAAAAATTGTGATTTTTTCGTTATGTTGAATGTAACTGGAGGAGTCTCCTTGTCAACATGCTCGCAAGGTGAGGAGTTGCACTCAAAGATCTGCATAAGGACAAAATTAAAGCTCTCTTTAAGTGATACTGAGCATGTGATCCCAGGGTTGGACACAAGTGATTTGGAACTGGTGACTGCAAAGACCATTCATGTGTCTCCTTCTGGACTTTACTAATTTCTTTTCTGCTTTGCTGCTGTGAATTACCTTGCTCCGAAGCCCAGAAGTGTGTGACCATGCTGGGAACTTCTCATACTCCAGAATTTGGGTGTCATTTCACAAAATACTGCAACCGTATCTTCACGTGCCTCATGCATTAGCCACTGGTTGTGAGAAACGAAATCAGGAGGAGATGGTTTTGTGAAGATATGGCTGTATTTGGCTCAGTTTCTCACATAGGCTGAACACGAGACTTTTCACAGAGTCACAGAATGGTTAAGGTTGGAAGGGACCTCTAGAGATCAGGGGCAGGGACACCTAGAGCATGTGGCACAGGGTGGCATCCAGGCGGGTTTTGAAGATCTCCAGAGAAGGAGACTCCACAAGGAGCCTGTTCCAGGGCTCTGTCACCCTCACTTTTATATGGAACTGTGCCCCTTGGTGAGCAGAGAACCAAACTTACGTGAAACACTGGTCGTATAAGCTTTTCTTGTACTGGAGAGCGTATCTGTAGGTAGAAGGTAGGAGAGGCAGGAGCTAAGCTCGGATTTGCTCAGAGACATATTGCATGCAGGTGCGTGCTTGTTAAGGCGCAGAGCAATAACCGAGTAACGATTCCTACTCATACTCTTTTTCTTTTTTTTTAAGTGTAATCAAAACCACTTAAAAAACTCAAAATCAATCCTTGTCAGTTGTAGTATAAAAGAATTAAAGAACCACGTTGCAACAGAAGCTAAGGTCATTTTATTTTGACCCGTTTTGAAAAAGCAGAGAGGTTCAAATATTCCAATGATGGATCTGCATTTGGGGGTTTACTGTGATGAATGTCAAAAACGCAAACTGTGTTAACTGTGGAAAATAGGCTTACATTGCAAGAATGACTAAGGCGATTACAGAGCTGCATGAATGATTAATTTACGCTGCTTTTGTTTCACTTTTGATCCTGGGCCCTCCACTGAAAAAAGGCAATTTTGGGAGAAGATATTTTTAAAATAAAAATTAAGTCGGTTGTAATAACAAACAGCTCATCACACAGATGTGCACCAAAACTACTCCAAGAAGAACAGTGTGAGAGATTTGTGTGATTGGTTGCTGCCATATTACTGTAACATGAATATTAGAAATTGGTAGATAAGTAATTGTTGAACACTTTGCAATCAGAATATCTATTCACATTTTAAAAGGAAAATATTATTATTCTTTCAAATAGGACGTACAGTGAAATAGTGGTAGTGCTTTCCTAATAACCTTCCGTTAAGCTCTGTTTAGAGCATTTGTTTCGTTGTTAAAATTACTCCATATATTTCAGACAGTCTTCAGCTGAACTACTGCCTAGCACGTGCTAGACACATATTGATTTTAGTCTTAGACCAGCATTTCCCCTGGGTATCATATTATTTATTCATAAAGCAGGGATGATATCTGACAGGCGGTTACAAGGGTGTATATCTGTAGTCCAGAAACAATGTGAAAAGCTTTGTGAGGACCCCAAGAAATCAATGTGTTGATGCTGAAGAACAGTCTTTTAATTCTGAGCACACATTCTTGCCATCGTTCACTGTGGAAAAAGACATTTAAATAACAAATAGTTGCTATTAACACTGCAGACCTAAATTTTCATTCATCTTTATTCCAATTATCCAAGCCAAGGTGGAATTGGGCAGAGAAGGCAGATACCCAAGTTCAGGCATTCCCTAAATTAATACAGCAGTCCTGCTGCTGTCCTAATGTCCACACATTCATATAGGCATTTCTTTTGAGGAAGGATATTTTTCTTGATAAAAATTTAAAAGCCAAGTGTTGTTCAGAAACCCAGATATTCCTAAAATGCATGTGATTCATAATCATTAATTCTAGTTGACTATTAGGCTAAGTCTTTATAGCATTATTAGAATAATAAATAGTTTGTACATTTAAACATATGTTTTACAATATACGTGTTTTATAACATATGTGTATTGTTAGCTTATCAGTATATTGATGATAAGCTAATTATTCTGATAGACAAAAAGAGATTTGTTCTGATTTTGTTCTTCCCAAATTGGATCTCTGCATAATATTGAACCGTATTTGCTGATGAAAGATCAATTTTATTTTTTTAACTTGAAAACAAAAATAAAAATTGAATCTACAGTTGTTATTAGGAAAATATTTATTTAGTCTTATATGTCTCCTAAATAAGTGAATGTGTAACTTCAATTATTGAAGTAATATATTTAAGTAGAGATAAACCTCTCAATATCTTGCCAAAGCAGGCCATTATGGAGCTTGTTACGATTTTATTTAAGACAGGTAATGTAGTGGAAAAATAGCACATGATCAGATAAT
The DNA here is from genome assembly GCA_034781795.1 of Crypturellus tataupa. Classification (NCBI taxonomy): domain Eukaryota; kingdom Metazoa; phylum Chordata; class Aves; order Tinamiformes; family Tinamidae; genus Crypturellus; species Crypturellus tataupa. Next base: position 5,763,958 of record JAWLRI010000963.1, on the reverse strand, counting down.
TAAATATAGCATCTTGATGTATAAGCACAAGGGAGATGAACTGAGTTTATACTGGCATTTCTTGGCTTTCTGGTACTTGACTTTGAACCTGAACATCCTTTGATATATAGAGTGGGGGTTCAAAATTTGCTTTGAATGTCTGGTGGGGGAAGGGAAGTGTAAGATATGAATTCATTTCTGCTCTATGGACCTCAAAGTTACTGTCTTTCTCTTAGTTAATAAAAAGTAATACTTATTTACAGTGAAACCAAGAAATACATTAATGTCGTGAAGCTAAGAAATTAGCATGTGTTTCTTAAATTGGTATGCAGAACACCTTTTAGTTGCTTTCCTCAGGGGAGGCTTTGACCTCTTCAATCACGAAGCATCACAATAAATGCAATTTTAAATCACTCAACTGGGACAGCATAATCTCTGTCCATCCAGAATATGTGAGAGTGCCTGAAGCATGCAGGGTTGTTCTGCAGCAAGTGGCTTGGCTTTAAAAAGCAAGAGAAAAAATATTATTCCTCATTGTTGTATTTTAGGAAATCAAATGAAAGAACTTTCATATTTAGCAGTTTGACATACAAAGATGATGTTGGGAAAAAGCTACAGTATTTTCGTATGACTGTGTTTTTGCTGGATTTGAAATCCGATCTCATGTGACGTGATCTGGAGGAAGTATAACAAAAATGACATTTTTGTTGCATGTGTGTTACTGGGGACATTTCTTGCAGTTGGTCTCTGATGAAAATCTGAAGTCTCAGAAATATTTTGTCCCTCAGAAATGCAGGCATTTGATTTTTGCTTGCTGATGTTTTTGAATGCTACTGTTAACTTGCAAGATTTTCCATGAATTTTAAAGAAAGCATTTTTAAATAACAAATTTACTGCATAGTGTTAGTGTCTGAATGCTAAGTAGCAACTTTAAATGTCAGTTTTCCAAAGTGCTAAACTAGAGGCATAACACAAATCCATTTAATCTATTTGGATAGCTGATAGCCAGTCAATTAATAAGATTTGTTCATTGAAAACTGAACTGCATCTGTCTTCCTTTCTAAACTCTAATTTAGTTCAGTCATTGCTGTTGGTAGCAACATAACTCTCTGCTTTTGACAGCCGAGGAATGAATAAATGCAGATACAGCTAAAACCTGAGCGCATGCATTTTCCACCTTACCACTCTGGAGTGCTCTTCAGGACACTCATGCAAAAAAGGGTCTAACCAGTGGAGAAAAGTAGGTCTATCTAACCAATTTTGGTCATTTTAACATCTTTTGGAAGCTTAATTTATTGTAAGATACATTTAACTTATAAGGTCCTCATAAGATACTGTTGGCTGAAAGGATGTGCCCTTGACATACCCAATTTTGGGTGTGATTCTCTCACCTTGGCAGAGAAACATGGACATTTAGTCATTTACGTGTGAACACAGTGTCTCCATTTCACAGAATCACAGAATGGTTGAGGTTGGAAGGGACCTCCAGAGATCATCTAGTCCAACCCCGCTGCTCAAGCAGGGACACCGTTTGAGTCTGGTCCTGTGGGCAGAGGAGCCTGGAGAGCAGCTGGGCTCTCCTTGGCTGCTCCCCTGGGTGCAGGGAGCACCCCAGGCCTGCCCTGGCCCTGGCCCTGGCCCTGCTGCCCATGTGCGCTGGTCATTGCGCTCCTCCAGGGCTACCGCCTGCCGTTCCATTAACCATGCGTTCTGCTCAGGGTTTAAAGGATGTTTGTACCAATCTCGGGGCGGGGGGGGGGGGGTGGGGGAATAAAAAGCACGACGCCCAAATATGAAAGGAAAAATTAAAGGTGACTCATGTTACATGGGCATCTTGTTTGTGAGGTTTATCTGATTGGAGTGCAGTGAAAAGAGCTTCCCTAATTTATTTTGTCACTCTTCTTTTCCTAAAATCACTTTTTCTTCTGATGCTTTGTTGGAGCTTTTGATTAAAAGTGACTGATTTGGAAATTATCTTTCTTTGGAAAGTTTATATATGCACATACACACACACATACATATGTATAAATGATATATATCTATATACATACATAATATGTATATAGATACATAATACGTATATGTATATAGATATACATGTACATGTATATATATTACATATATACATATATTTCAGACATCATTAAAGGATGACATCTTAGGAAAACAAACAAGTTCACTAATGATGGCGGGGGCTTAAAAATACTGACTGTGGAAGATACTAATGTACATTTGTTCCTGCTGAGAAGTTTGTGGATGGAGAGGTGTTCAGGAAGCAGCCAGAGGGTGAGCTGTGGGAAGACAGTGAGGCCCACACCTCATTTTCTTCTTTTAAATCCCTTCCTACGATCTCCTCTGCCATAACTCCTGAAAGGAGGAAAAAAAAAAAAGTAAAAATAAAATAAGAAAAAAATAAGTTGGTGGTGTATTTACTGATGTGCCTCTTGTGTTTACTGATGCTTTCCCTTTGTTTCCTTCTACCTTCTTTTCTGCCATTCATGTCCATTTACTGTCTTTTATTTTAGGTGTAAGTGTGACTCTCATAGCCACATTTTTGTTCTCCTGAGCACAGCCTCCAGCTTTCTTGTGGCCTGGCCCGTAACAAGATTTCCTGGATGCTCCCATAATATAAATAGCTAATAGCTGTGAGGGCTCAGAGCCTCACAGGTTTCATAGGCACACTTTAGCAGTGCAACATGAGGAAAATGATTGTTGTTATCATATGGCACAGAGGCAAGATGAAGACATAGGAGAATGTCCTCAATATATTGCTATTAATTCTATGTGTCTGAACAGAAATTCTGGTTATTTTTCTAAGAGCTTGTAGCTTTCTGTAATAAATGTTAAGTGTTTTTCCGAATACGTGTAGGAACTCTGCCAGGGAGGAGAACTGAACCTGTCACCCACGTGGCCATTGGCAGTTTGGTCATGACCCTCCTTTCTGCTGTCTCAGCTCACCTGCCCTGTTCGCCTCTGGCCTCCCAGGTTAAGCCATTCCCTGTGAGGTCGAGTGCTTGGCCACAAGGACCAGCAAAGTGGGACCCTGGAGTTTCGGGGCAATTAATATTTTAGAATGGATGAAACCATGTATTTGTCCTTCGTTTTTTCTGTGCCCCTGTCCTGCTAGCCTCTTTGCTCATAACCATTAAAGGATGAATGGGCATAATTCCATTTTGTCTCTTTTGTAAATATATATTGTATTTTTTGACACATCCATTACACATTTATAAGATTTTGCACCTATAATGAGAAGGCAGGATTTTTAAAGCAGTGTTACTGAAAAATAAGTATGTTAAAGACTTTTTTTTTTTACACAAAATACTTTTAAGTACTCAGTAGTTTTGTTAAGTTTAAAGTATGATTTCAGTATTTTTTACCACTTCTATAAAGGCTACCTTAGTCAACAAATATTTATTGAAGCACAACAGATCTTAAAATCACATGTATTATAAATCACATATAAAAACTCTCTCAAGTGCTGTTAAAAGCATTTGCTATTGAAATGTGAGGCCTGCACACAATACATACCAGTATATAGCCACCACTTGGTCTAGCAATAGTGTGATTGTTATTGAATCTATTTTTTAATACTTCTCCTGGCAAATATGTGTGTTCCCTTTGTAAAACCATACCAAGGCTAAATGTATGGCTTTTTGGCTCATGGGAATGTCATAATTTTAAATGCCACTTGTCTCTGAAACTTCTGAGAAAAGTAGCATGTACTGACGAGAAACAGGAAGCTTCCTTTTCCGTGGTGTAAATCCTTGTCACAAAATGTGTCGTTGTTCTCTACATAAAGCAGGTACTGTTTTAGGCCTGAGCATACTTTGCATGTTTGATGTGGAGCATATCTCCGTTTCACAGGCTAGAAAATGAGGATGTGTTTGTGAGATGCTGACTCATTTGAAGATGATGGTGGATTGGGGTTATTTTCAGAAAAGTTTGTTAGCAGAAGAAAAAGTACAAAAAATTACTTATTGCATGTCAGCTGTTTATCGTATGTGCATGTTTTCTGGATTTCATGGGGTATTTCTTTGTATGGGCATGCACAGTGCATTTCTAATTGGTGCTTTAACAAATGCAGATGGGGACTACACTAAAACACTTTGTACTGGTTGAAAAGAAAGAATTCCTTGCAAAGTCAAAATGCGCAAAGTACAGTTTCTATGTGGAAGAATGTATTTCCATGCGGGAAGCCGCCTGCGCTTTCCGCACCCGGAGCAAGCCTGCTGAGCACGTTTGGGGCAGGCAGAGGGCATTGCTGCTGGGCCCTCTCCTTGGGTGCTCTGGCATTGAGATGGACCCAGACAGCACCTCAGGTGCCAGAGCCCTGGAACAGGCTGCCCAGAGAGGCTCCTTGTGGAGTCTCCTTCTCTGGAGATCTTCCAAACCCACCTGGATGCCACCCTGTGCCACGTGCTCTGGGTGTCCCTGCTGGAGCAAGGGGTTGGACTAGATGATCTCTCAAGGTCTCTTCCAACCTCAACCGTTCTGTGATTCTGTGATTTCACTGAGGAAGACCCTCAACAGATACATACATACAGGGAACCTAGAAATACAAATAATTTAATACCACAAATTTCGAAGTCTTAGCTGAGGCATTTCCAAAATGAATTCAACTGCCTTTGAAAGGGAGCTCTCCAAGATGCAGCAAAGTCAGTTTATTTTTCTCTGGAGAGTCCCAACAGGACATCGTCATCTGGACTGAACAGGCTTTCAGCACCTGAGGGACATCTTCAGGACTGAACCTTCAGAGCCTTGGCTGTCTGTGGAGACTACCCACAATTACGAGGGTATTTTCTGTAGTATGAGCACTGAGCCCCTCTTGTTTGGACTGAGCTCTTGAATCACAGTGAAATGGTAGCAAGTGTCTCAGTAACCTGAGCCTTCAGTTATGTAGTCCCTTCTGTGACTCAGACCTTCCAGATGCTCTTTCCAGGTATTTTATATATTGCATAATTTGACTCCTACTTTGGTGTTTATATCAACTATTGGGGGTAGTCAGTTTAAACAATGAAAATTCCATGTATTACTTCCCTATTTTTCCTAAGGAAGATAGTGCTCTCTGCCTTGGTACCAGGAATGAATGTGGGTTTGGACTTTCAACATTACCTCTGCATTTACTTTTGTTTGAATGTTAAAATGATTATATCTTCTCTGAACCATCCCAGCTTTTTAACATACTTTATGGTTTCATTGCTATCCTTGCTCTGCCATCCAGAGACAAAGAAATCTGCAAACATCACATTGAAACTTTCTTCAGAGCTCCTGGTGGATGCAAGAAGCTGTAGACAGCATCTTGTTTTGAGGCAGCTGAAAAAGAGAAGGGGGAAGAATCAGTCCTATCAAAATACCATCACTTATTTAGAGGGCTTTTAAGCTCGCAAACTTTTGTTTTAAGGCTTTTGATATTTGCTGAGAGAAGGTGAGCAACCTTCTTGATGCATATTCGTAACATCTCCTCTTGGCACCTGTTCCTGCAGTCCACGTTGGACAGAAATCCTCCTTTGAATTAAATGGCCTTTATGCCTGACACACTCTCCCATTCCAGGTAAATTAGCAATAATAGACTTGAATTATAAACTGTTTTTTGCTCTAGGCTCATCTCTTAATAATTACTTGCCACTAATAAATGTTTTGCCATATCAGCAAGATACGAGAGTTTTAATTCTTATAACCCAGCAAGCATATTTTACTTCAGGGTTGACTCTACTGGAAGAGGAGATTGGTTTGTTTTTATGACATGAGGAATTACTATTAAAAATGAACCTGGGGGTGTAATTAGGATATTTCCTTAAAAAGCCTTATAATATGTAGAATTTGAAGGTTTGTCCATTAAGCCTTATCACCTTCTTCATCAGAGGTTGAGGTAGGCAGTTCTGAGAGGGTTGGGCTCATTTTTTTAGTGCTTCTATTTTCCAGATATGCATTACTATTGACAAGAGGCTGATTCATGCTAGGCTACATTTTTAATATGGATTTAATTCCACCAGGAATTGGAGTAGTGAAACGTGCTGCATGGCAGCTGGCACAACAGCATTTTTAATCAAATAATAGAATCCAGCTGGTGGGGAGTCAAGTGAGTTCTGAAGCAGACGTGACTTAATGCAGATCTTCCTGATTTCTTTAATAAAATGTGTTACCTTTGCATATTAACCAAACGTAAGTGGGGGAGGGGAAACCAAGGCAGAGGGAATCTGTAGGTTTGCTAGGAATGAACCTGACTATTATAACAGAGAGGGAGAAGATGGGGTTTGTGTTGTGTGTAGTACATTAACTTGGGCTCTTCTCATATATAGCCAAATTAGGTCTGCTTTGCAGGCGTACTGATGATTACAAGGTTCAGTTTCTATGCCGTGTCCTTGCCTCCTGCATTTGTTGCTCTTTAATTACATGCTGCTGTCACTGTCAATAGGAGCCCTTTTCAGGTTAGATGCCGGTCTCCGTGCTCCACTTAACTGGCTAAACTAGAGTGCTGCGGTTTGAAGAGTTAACCCTGGCAGTGAAGTGTAGGTCATCTTTGTGGTCACTGAATTGAATATTGTTTCAGCTGGCCCTTTTTCCCTAGTGCCCTTTTCTGCTACACTTAGTAAAATCGTAGAGACTTTGGTAGGTTTCAAGTTCTTGCTGACATGCAGAGTTGGAACAATGATGAAGCTAGCACCTACTGAAAATACCAGCATTTTGTAATGATTTTTGGTTGTCTCAATCCCATGATCTGGACGAAGCGCTCAGTCAGGACAAGCAACTCATTCAGTGCTTTATGCTTCCGAGGGCTTAGTTCAAGCTGTTGAAAGAAATAGCAAATGCCACGGGAAAGAGCTGTATGTACATTGGCTAAAGCCTTTTCTGTTCCCAGTGTTACCCTTGTCCAGAAGCAGTAAGCGACACTGGCCGGTTGCCTCTCTGTTGTTTGGCTGCTGGGTGTTTCAAGGTGGAATCAGCAGGGCCTGGGGGGAGCGGGTGTCCCCTTGTCCTGCCCTGGGTTGGGAAGCCTCATCCTTTGAGGAGCTGATGGCTCCTGTTGCATAATAACAAAATAAAAATAATTGAAAATAATCAGGCCTCTCCATGATGTATGCTAAAATACATTAAAATACGGGTTTATATTTTTTAAATCATGTATTTATATATTCCGAGCTTTATCATCAGTAAAGTCCTGTAGAAGAAGAATGCTAAGGATTTTTATGTAGATGGTTGTCTAGCAAAAAAGAATATTGATTGCAATGTTATTGCACTATTTTCCAGTGAGATTTAAAAGTGAATATAACTGGAAAACAAAGCCAAATAGATCTAATAATTTCAGGAAGTGTCTTGAAAATAAAAATAGCTATTCATAGCTTCAATTTATTGCTTTTATTATTCCCATGATGTTTCTGTGGTCTTTGTTTCTTTGACAACATTACAATGTATATTAGGGGAGTTTATCAGGTTTAGTTTTACCACATCAGTTGCTTTGTCCTTTGTATAACTTATTGATGCTGTAGGTAGGTTAAAAATTTATCCGAATGTGGAAAATGCATGTTATTGATCAATAAAATTTTATTAATTTATTTTAATGAAACAATAGAAGTACAGATTAATCTCATAGAAACCAAGTGCTTTCCTATAGTCCCAGGAGCCCAGTCTCAAGTTTCATATCTGCTCAGAGTGGTGTTTGGTCAGGAACAAATCTGTTTCTCTGGTCCTACATATTCATCCAGGAATCTCAACCTGCATGTGAGAAACTTTCCTAATGTTAACCATCATAGAAAATTGTAATATTGCGTCAAAACAGCTCAATTTTCCTGAGTTTCAACCAATATTTGACAAATTTACAACTAGGTTTTCATTAAGCAAAGCTGAGTGAGCGCTGGTGGTGCTTCCTTTTTGGGAGGGACGCCGTGAATTACTAGGCAGCGCTCGCCTCTTCTCCGAGCTATCGAGCGGTGTGCAGCAAGCAGTCGAGGTTGCAATGACCAAGTTAAAGGTATGGATTTGTCTGCAACCTTATTGATTGGAATGGCAATACCCTGGTTTTCGTTGAGCTGGGTTGAATTTAATGTACCACGTGCAAAGATTTGGCCAGCAGTCTGTTGATTTTAATGAAGCTGTGTCAGATTCACAGTCTCTATTTCAAAGAAAACCGATAAATGAAGGGTAGCAGATCACATAATGGTGTGTAGTTTAAGATAGCAGCTATTTCTGGACTAATTAGACTGTTTATGAAATAATCTAATAAATATTTAATGATTTGCTCCTTTCTTATAAACAAATACTTGTGCTTGTCGATGCTAATTACTTGAGCAGAGCTCTTCACTTTGTATGGGCAGAGTTATATTTGCGTGGAAGGTTTGTTGTATTCCTGCCAAAGAAAACAAAACAAACCCAAACAAAATTCATTAAGGCCTGATCCTTCAGACATGCGTGCACTAAAACATGACTGCTCCAATCATAGTGCTTCAGCAGTGCTGATTTCAATACTTTGATTGCACTGCAGCTCACAGCAAACTAGAGCCTCGTATGTTAGATATCAGCAAATACTCAGCTGAGGTTTTAGGGAATACTGGGCTAAGAGATAACTAGACAAATAAAAACAGCAAAACCCCCTTTCCAGGGGGTGAAGAATGGAGATCAGCAGCAAGAAGAAGACAGGGCAAGTTTGCAGTCGCTGGTCCTGAAGGATGACTACAAACACTCCCAGCAGACAGTGTTTCGTGCAGGTTTCTGCCTGGCCAAGGCGTCATTTGTAATTACAACAAAGTATTTGAAGCTCCTCTGCACTTCTCTGGTGTGGAGATCTTTCCACATTGCTTTTCATGTTTATTTTCTCACAGAACAAAAAAATTTGCAGACTCCCCAAATATTCTAAGAAGAAAACCCAGCAGTTTATTTAAGTTTGCTTTCAATAAGCAGAAGGTTGACTCCAAAAGAAAATGCTAATGCTTGGCTTTAGGCTTTCCTGGGAATACAAATAAACTTTTTTTTTTCTCTCTCTCTCTTTGGAGATTTTGTAGGTGTTTTTATTTCCCTTCATTCTTTTAAGCTTTTTTTCCTGCTTATCTAACATCTTGCATAACTTTGATATTTATCTTTGCAGCAGGGTAATCTGCATGATGATATGCAGGGTTTTCTATTTTCTTTATGGGTAGACAGAATAAGGAATTTAAAATAGTCTGTTCTCCGTTCAGTCCTGGTTTTGCAGTGTGTGTCGCGAGACACACGCCGCTGCCGGTGTGATGAGCCTTTTCCTTAATGGAACCATTCGTGCCCAGCTCGCGTCCTGATGAACGTGAGAAATGGGAGATGCAGGTTCAGAACGGGGCTCTCCTGAGACGTTTTCTTAGCGTAGCTCCCCCCTTGCTCCGAGCCCTGCAAAACGCACCCAGCTCCAGGCTCGTCCCAGCCTGCTGCTGACACCCTGCCCTGTTTTCAGTGTTGTCTTTTTAAGTCATTTCTGATACAAATGCTTTGCTGGCAAATAAGACCTTAGGTCTACCATAATTTGGGTCTTATCCGAATTTCTGTTTCTGCTAGTGCAGCTGATGCAGATGATGGTTCTTCTGTGTACTGTGATGGTACTGTGATTGCTCATTCTGATCATGATGGTGAGTGCATTTGCATAGCAAAACCCACTGTACTTTAATAAATAAAAATGTATGCCTGCTGCCACCACCTTATTCCTAAAACACCAATGTAGTTGGCTATTATTCTCGTGCACTGCAAGTGGAATCCGCTTTAAAAAAGTACATATGTCAAAGATCCCTGTGGGGACTTTCAGTGCAGCATATAGCATCACTACTGAGTAGCTGGAAAATACGACAAACATTGTATATGGCAGAATAATGAAAAATAGGATGGGTGAGCAAAAAAATCTAAGTTGACATAAAAGAAAAGAAAGCAAAACTTAGAATAAAAAGCCTCCATCATGAGGCATGTCATATTTTATATGGCAATCACAGTGTATAAAATATGCCAGTAAAATTTTCTGATTCAAATAGCTCACTGGTATTTTCACAAGGGTACTTGTCCCAGATTTACTAAAGTAAGCACAATGAGACTCTTACAGAACCTAAATGCATTGCATGTGGCGAGTAGAAAGGTCTGTTGTGAGACTGCCTTGCATTTAGATTCATGATGACCTGTCTTCTCTTCTTACTTTGATTTTCCCCCGACTTGTAGTTACTGAAGTCCCTTAAGATTACAGCGGCAGAATACCTAAAAATGCTCTTTAATGCCTGACAGCAAGACTCTCACAGTGCTATACTCACATTTTAAGCAGGATAACAGTTGAAGGATAATGTTGCACACAATGCTGAGGGTTTACAGAAGAGGTAAATGGGGATTTTTGTGGCTTATGATGGAGAGTCTTTGATATAAGTGTTTCAAAAATTAGATTAGGGTGTATATCATTTGAAACTCTTTTCCAGTTGTGCTGTAAATTTCATGGCAAGGTTTTGTTGAAATGAGCTCTTGTGGTCTGCGAGCAAGAAAATCAATCAGCAGGTGCCTTATCATTTTTCTGTATACTTGGTAGGGATGCAATTAAATTCAGTCAGAAAGGTCACAGTGTGGAGTATACATTAACCTCGCACTCACCCTGTATATAATACTGCCGCTGAGCGCGAGTTAATAAAGATATCGGTTGGAACTGTACGTTTGGTCCCTCTTTTCTTTATAGGTAACTGCAGCCAGACAGGCACGCTTCTAATTACACGCCTGTGCATAATGTTAGTAGATATCTATATCTAGCATACTTAGAGTGCTCTTAAATTATATTGTGACCTGGTGTACAGTGGAGTATTACAGCTGAGGTGCACAGTTGGTGGCTAAAGATGCTTCAACACATTTACTGAAGTTAATGTTTATACAGGAATATGTCAGTGAGACAAGACTTTGTTTCATTTCCAAGCTCTGATAGTGTTTAAAACAGCAGCTGCAAAAACTGTGTTTAATTCCAAAATGCAGTAGTGTTTCTGAATACCATTTGCATTATACACATTTGTTCCAGAGGAGAAAAATAAAGTTTCTTATTGAGAGCTGGAGGAGTAGTTTAATGGTGAAGAGAACCTTGACCTTTGTTAACCTTTTTGATTAAGTTGTGGGGAAATATTTGACTTCAGATTTGATTTGGGAGGCCTCTTTAAAGAGGAGCCATATGTTTGCAATTTTAGCTGTAAAAAACAGTACAGCGTGGCATTAAGAACACTCATGCAGTTTCAGGGACGAGTTAGAGAACCATAATATCTAACAGCTCTTTTCTAGAGTCCTGCAGTATTTCAGGATGGACTATCAATTTTTACTTTTGAAGACATTTCTCCTCCTTTGTGAAGGAGAAACATTGATTGGTATATGAGATTGCAATGTTTCAAGTGAAAGTATTGAACAATGGGCAGTGAAAATGAGAAATATAAAATTTACATTTCAGACTATGAGACAGAACCAGGGAAAGTGAATTTGGACAAATATAGAGGTTAATTCAATCTCTAGATTATGTAAGATTTTTACAGCAAATTTTGAACAAAAGAATAATTAGTCATGGAAGCAAATGGGGTAAATTAAGAAGTGATGAACAGATACCCTTGGCACAATATATCTAGTTGATTGTCTTTGGTTCTGTGGCTGAAGAAAGGAGGTAGGTGAAATGCATCTTGGCTCTGGTAAAGAGAATTTGATATGGTACTCACATGAGGAATTGCTAGTATGTTAGAAGAAGGAGATCTATAGGAGAGTTCTTAAAGTAGGTGGAGAGGGGAATAAAGAGGAGGTGGCAACATTAGTCTTGAAAAAGAGGGTGCTGGGCGAAAGGGAAGCTACTAATAAAGGTCCTCAAGGGAGATGAGGCATATGTTTATTATCTTCTCATCACAATCAGCCGTGGTGTGCTTATGAATCTGCGGATGACTCAAAGTTAGGAGTCACTGACATTTCAGAAGAGGATCATCGCATCACACGAGATGGATTAAATTATCTTCCGAGATGGAGTAGTAGTTATGGGATAGAATTTAATTGTGCAAAGTGCAAGGTCGTGCTTTCAGGGAATAATCGGAATTTAACCCGTGAGCTGGGAACGCAGCAGCTGAAAAAGAGGAAAAGATCAACACAGCTGTATTGGATGATGTAGAACTACAAGCTACCAGCATAGTGCTGTTGTTAATAAGCTAAATGTTTTCCAAGAGCATAGTGGGTGATGTATTTCTAACAGGGGTAGGAAAATATTAGCAACATATTTTAAAGTATTGCCAGAGCACAGTGAGACAAGCGTGTACCACTCGCATTAAGGAAAGATGGGTTCAGACTGGGATGGCTTCCCAGACGGGCTGTCAGGAGCATCAGGGGAACGGATTGCATAGTGTGCCAGAAGGCACTCTTAAAAACTTGGCTTGTTTAGATAATAAAACAAAGGCTGAGATACTGCTCTCTCCAGGGGAGTAAATACACAGCGGGACGGAGATGCCAAGGAGCAGAAAGAGCTATTTAAGGTGAATAAGGACAGCAGTGAATGGGTGAAGAACAGAAGTGAATGGGGAATTAGAGGAAGGTCCCAGGTTGTCCCTGAGGTTCCTGGACAGATGTGTTCCTGGTGCGGTGAAGGTGAGAATGAGCAACAGCTCCGAGATGCAGTTTTGTTGGCTGGAGAGAGGGACCCAGGAGGCCCCTTGTAGTCCGTTGTTCTGCGTTTATTTGAGGTGTTGCTCTTGAGGAACATGGTATCTGCATGCTTCTGTGTGTGAATGTTTTAATTAAATTCCTGGCCTTTTCTGCGTGTTCAGAGCATTCCCCATGGGTGGATGTGTCCCTGGGGTGCAGGCGGTGTACGGGAAGACGTATCCTGTGCGCTCGGCTGCAGTGCAGCAGCAAGGGGAAAGCCTCCAGGGACCCCAGCTCTGCATCTCCTGAAGGCAAGGTCCTCGGTCAGCTCCCCTTTTCCCATCTCCTTTCTTGCTGAGGCGATGTGCAGCATTTCTGCTCCTTTTTTGATAACTAGTGATAACTACCCAGCCCCTCAGACATGTTACATGGGAAGCTTGGGTGCACGAGCGGGATGTTGAGGGGTTTTTGCTTAGACCTCAGGTCGCCCTGAATAGTACTGCCCAGCCTGGGCAACTGCAGTTCTTCACCGGTGCCACATTTGTAACATTCAGATCAAAGTAAATACCTTCTATTTTCTGTTCTTACCACGGCTCACATTGCTGATTATAGACAGTCCTTTGAGACTCACATTGCTCTGTGGGTTTCAGGAGAAAGAATCTGTCATAATTTGTATTCTCCCTAATCTTGAAAAAACAGAACTTCAGATTTTGCAGGAAATCCAGCAATTTGTTTTGTCCATTCATATGTTAATGCCCGTGTTTCTGTAGCTGCCAAGCTGAAGAAGAATAGAGATGACAATTTATTCCACTCGCGGCATGCGAGGCTTGCTTCTTGGATCAACCATAACAATGGTTATCGTTAGGGAGGTTGTATCCTGTGAAAGACGCAGCAGAAGCATCTGTTTCATTATTTTTTTTTTTAAGATTATTCCCACCCGGTTTCCCTGCTTACATTGTTTACCCCTGACATGACTATTTATTCAAAATATGTTAAATACGTTAATTAAGATTTTATGTCTGAACCACATCTAATATGCATTTTTAGGAAACTGTTGGACAGATTTGACTGGTGTTATTCCAAGAATTTTACTTGCTGATTTGCTCTGTTTTGAGAGTAAAATCATGGCTTTTGTGTCAGACATACGCAGCATGGGAAGCCAGCAAATGTGAGAACCAAGAATGACTTGATGCTACAGACAAGAATGTGCAGTTTCCCCCTCCCTCTCCTTCATCTAGTTCTGCTGTAGAGCAAACAGAAATGCCATATATTCCACCTCCGTGTGAACAGCTTCGGCGTTTCTGGAGTCAAACCATTGCAACGTCTGATTGGGGCCGTCCCAGGAAGGATGGAGGAAGCTCTGGCGCGGTCAGCTGAGAGCACCAGGTCTCCGGGGCAGACCTGCTTCGTAGCCCAGCTCAGATGAGCAGAAGTTACATTCACGGGCAGGTACTCGGCATCATTTCATTTTTTGTTACATTAAGGTGTATGAATATACACAGTAAGTACTCATTTTTCTGTTAATTTTCAGGGTAATGAGGCCTTAAAACTCTATAAGGATTATATTATTTTTTATGTAGTAGTGCGGTGAAGGTTCAAGACTACTGCTTAAACAGTATTGAACCTCACATTGAGCACTGAGGTTCATGGGTTTATTCATTTAATATCTCTTAAGTTTAATAGGGATGGTAATCATGGACATAAAATAAAATGGCAATATCCTACTTGAGGAATAAAGCAAGTCCCAGCCTCATCACTGCCTCTTCTTAAGGACAGCAGGAAGAACTAAAAACAAGCCTGTTCAAAGCTGAGTCAGAACAGAGATGTTTCTCTTAAAGTCATTAAACAAAATGAAGAAAGAAAATTCATATCCCAATTATTCCTGCAGTTATAGTGCAGTGTGGGAACTATTCTTTTTATTGCAAGGAGTAATGGAATGCTTGCTGCTTCAGTCAGATGCCTTTTATGATTTTTATAATATTAATATAAGCCTCACCATTTTGCTAAATGAAAATAGGCTTTCCAGATATTAGGGAGTCATCTGCTTTTCAAAAATTGTTTTTTGCTTTTTTTTGATGACCAAAAGTTGCTCCACCATATTCTGGATGTTCGTAATGGTATTATGAAAGGAATATCCATTCCCACATGGTTAGAAGAGAAATTCATAGCTCTTCCTGTCCTTTGGGGGAGAAAAAACTAAGGCGATTATATTACAGAAAAATAATTTCTGATCTTAATCTAAAAGTGAAATCTATTTCTCATCTGTTTAGAGTTAAGAATTTATAATAACCACCTGTGTGAAAATTTTAACCATAGTAATTTAATTAAAAATCTGGCTCAAAATCCCAGCTTTTTTTTTTAATATTTATATTTTGAATAGTATTTCCTGGTCTGTGTGACATCTCAGGGAAGAACATCTGCTTCAAAGATTTGGAGATCTTAAGTTATGACCTTCAAATAAACTCTTTCATCATGGCATTTCCTACGGCCAGTAAATCATCTCCAGCTGTGTGGGCAAACTTGGTGATATCGACATTGTCTGGTTTGGTCTGACTTCTTCACTAAAAGTAAGAAACAGAACAAGACTCAATCCTTAGTAGGAGTGTCTGTGTTCATCTTGTTCTCTTCGAGAGAAAAAGAATGTGATTTTCCTTCATTGGTTATTCACATTTTTCAGATTCCTTCTATTTAAAATGGGCATATTTCATATCTCATACATGGACTATTAAAAAGAATATTCCTTACAGCAGAATCAGAAACAGAAGTAATAATATTAAGAAATGTCCAGTATGTACTTGATTTTTTTTCATTTATTGGACAACTGTTTTGGAAATGTTGTATTTGTAAGTTCCAGATTTGCAGTAGGTTTCTGTGAATGCATTTACAGGAATTCGAAAATAATTGATACTTAGGCTGTATTCTGTCCCCATGGGATTTTTATTTCAGTGGACATTCAAGCAATTATCCTTTATTTACATAAATACTTATGCAAATGTTCATCATTTATATCCATTAAATAATTTACTTACATTTATATTGACATTAATGAAATTGTATTATATTAATATAAAGTTAATTGCCTGTAATTGCATATCCTCACTGCAGCACTGTGTTAGTGTAAGGATGCTACTGGGGGACCAGGGTTCCCCACTCCTTGACCTGCTTCGTTACAAAAAAGAAAAAGCAGTTAAAAGCCAAATGAGGATATGAAAATATCTTTCACAGATGTGACTGCGCAACAGATGTTAATACTTTGTGTGAATACGAGTAGGGATAATTTAAATTCTGCATTTGGCTGATTAGTCTGATGGTGTCTTTTCTTTAACAGCAAAAATGTCTTTGGCAAAACAGGTCGCAAAAGGGCAGAGTGGACATTCCTGCAGAGGCTTCCCAGGATGTTGAGAAGCTTCTGGCATACAGCTATTAGATCTCCTTCAAGATCTCCTACATGAATATTGACATAGCACGATCCAGCTTAGCCTAGAAGATCTTAGAGCATCAGTGCTTGAGGAGGGAAAAGAGAAAAAGCTGCAGTTTGGCTAAGAAATTTGAAGCTGGGCTACATCCACATGCAGAGAGGAATTCACAGGAGAATTTTTGTCTTCTTTGCCTTGTGTTTGTTGACATGTTTTCCTCTAGCGAGCTCTCCCTGACACCCCAGGCAACAGAGCCACGTGGCAATGAGCTCCAGCTCACTGCCACAGAGCAGCAGTTTCATAATTAAATTTCCTGTCGAGTCCTTATTGCTTTACTTTTTTTTTTCCATATAGGTACACTTCTATTCATACCTGTAGCTAAATTTAAATAAATTTAAATTTATTTTCTTTTTTAATTTATTCTTTAGGGTATCCTTTAGGTTGCGAGTTCCTTTTAGTTCTCTTCTCACAGGTCTCTTGTACTTTGGTCTGATGTCATCCTATTCTTGCAGGCTTGAATTCTTACATTATTTTAAATTTTTCAGTTTGTGTGGTAAGCTCCACACAGTGGAGATAACACTTCTAACACTTTGGGGCAAGTGTTAGAAGCATCACTAGCTTCATTTGTTTTTATTTTTGCTCCATTCAAAAGTAAAGGCCCCAGATGAGGTTATTTGAACTCTCTGTGTTGGTAAGTCAGCAGCACAAACTCCTTCAGCGAATGCAGCTGAGAGGCTTCAGCTCTGTGGAGCTCCTAGGCTCCTGCGTTGAGAACAGTTGAGAACTAGAACAGTTTTTGTTTTGGTTTTTAGCATGACTGGGACAGAATGTAGTCAAGTAGTTGTTTGAAACACTTCGTGTGAACAAGGTGATACCCAGAGAAATAAACCGCTGCCACAGGCTAGCGTGTTTCTGACAAGAGAAACTGTGGTGCAGAGGCTGCCGGTTCAGGTTCTGCTCCCTCCAGCAGAGCAGCATTGCACTAAGATTTATATGGCAAAGTTATAAACACGATAGGAATGCGGTTGTTCGCGTTATTTGCAGTGGTTCCCAGTATACATTTTAACCACTTCCTGGCCAGTGCGGAGAAAGAACAAAACCTTGGTCATCCGAAGGGATTTTCCCGTCATTTTGAGAGATGCCCTTGCAGCGTGGATGAAGCACTAACGCGGTGCTGCTTCAGCATGCCCAGGGGAGTCGTGTTGCCTTGATGCAGCGATGGGTCAAGCAGGCAGTACCCAGTGCTGCGAGTGGTGCTGTTCGCGCTCTCGGCTCTGGAGAGGGGAAGCAGACGGCAGCGGGGAAGCCGGGATTCTGCTACGGGATGAAAGGGTGGCTGAGACGCAGAGCAGGCAAAGCCAGAGATGGCAGGTCACAGTTACCAGCGGTCCTTAGCATCCCACATCTCGTCTTTCCACCTGTTAACAGTGAGTTTGTGTGTGCGGATATACTGGGTGAAAGACAGATGCTGTCTGGAGGCGTGTAACTTCACCTGCTTATTCTTTTATATCTTCGCAGTGTTAAGTATTGGTGTAGAAATTGGTGTAGAAAATCAAATAGCACTGTGAATGTTGTGCTTTTTTTGTTTTAGTTACTATTTTCTTTTTTTTCTTTTTTTCCTGTTTTTAGAAAATCAGTAAAAAATAACATAAAGGCCAAAGAATGTGATACCTACTCTGCTGACTAACAGCATTAAATTCATGAAAAGAATTTGCATGCTTGTCATTTAGCTGACCAGACTACCAAAGCATTTCCCTTGTTTTGCCTGCCATTTAATTCAACAGCTTTTATTGGTCATGAGATCATGAAACACGAGCAGAATATGTTTTATTTTAGCAGGAAGTAATGGAAAGATCAAACTTTTAAAAAGTATAAAAGAGCAATTGGCTAAGAAAGAAACCCAGAGATTTCTGAGGGTGTGTAAAAGACCTGTGATTTTTTGAAAGTATTTCTTCTGGCAAAGTTGCACCTCTGTGCTGATAGGATGTCTTAGAAAAGATCTATATATGGCTGGTATTTTGCATTCCTAATATCTATGTTTAAATGCTGCAAACATGCAACAGCCCATTTTTTATCTATTTTTTTTCAATGTCCTATAAAATTAAGTAAGTGAAAATTGATAGACCCTGCTCATTAATTTTTCTGGGCCTGATTAACCATTCTTCATGGAACAAAATTATGCTCTGTGAAGTAGCTTATAGACTATGGTGCTTTCTGTAGCAAGGGATAGGAGCTAATTGTTCAGGGAATCCCTTCTAGTGTGGTATTCCTAGAAGATTTCTCTGCTGAAGATTCAGGTTTTGACTCACCATGACTTCTAGTATCCAGTGGGGGAGGATGCTAAGTCACCTTGAGAACATGATTTTTAAAGTGATTGGAGAGAAAAAAAAGAAAAGGGAGCGACAGTATTTTTATTTCCTCTCATCAGATAATAAAAGCAAAGGCAGGATGTGTGCAAGTGCCATTTGTACTATTATTTCTGAAATGGTTCAGGGGAGGCGGCACTCTCCTAAACATACTACATGATTAAACCAGCCTTTTCTCTTCTGCCCCGCTAATTTAAAAACTAAACGTTTCTTCTGCTTGCTCTGCATAAGACAAACTCATCTCTCTGGCTGTGAATTCAGCGGCACTTTACTGCCTGGATTCCCACAGTAGCAGCAAGCGCTCATATTTGAGGGGAAGTTAAGATTCTCTTCATCATCGTGGGACCATCGCTGCTTTATCAAAGGCAGCAGTTAGAGTCCCTGTGGGAAAGTTCACAGCTGGCTGCAGCTGCTCTAGTGTATTCCTTTCCGAGGGAGGAATGCTCGCTCAAAATGAGAAAACCTGTAATGAAATCCATTAACAACTGTTAGGAGGGAAAGCAGCCAGGGGAGATGAATTTTAGTAGAACAAAAGCTATTTATGTGAAGCCACCATTACAGTAACTTGACAGCTATAAAACAGTGACTTCTGTCTCTGTGCCTGTATTCAGTTTGCTGGAGCGATAGAGGCAAGAAGCCCACAACTTGCTCCTTGTTCAGACGAGACCTGCAGCGCTCCGGCCGGTCCTTTGGGACGTGCAGCACCGTGGCTGGTCCTTTGGGACATGCAGCGCTCCGGACGGTGCTCCTCAGGACATCGGAGGAGCCCTGCCCCGTGTCACCCCACTGGGTCCTGGCTGCCTCTTCCTCCTCTTGCAGGAACAGGGAGCTCAGCGCAAGCCGGCTCTGGGTGTACGTGCGTGCATGTGTACGTGGGGCTGCCTCACTTTTCCCTTTTCCCTCGGGCTTAACGGAAAATGTTTGTTTCTTACATCCCTATCTGTCCATCTGTCTATTTTGGTGTGGGAGACAGCATGCATAGAGGCCCTTGCAGTTCCCATGAATTCAATGTAAATGCTGAACAAGAATTTCAGGATTTGGTTAGGAGGATTTTTTTCCTAAAGGTAGGCTAATGTCAGCCTCTGTGATCTGCAATTACATATTCTGGCAAAGCTTGCTTATTACTCGATTAAACAAGTCCTGTCTTTGATCTTTGTTTTGGGGTTTTATGCTAGTATCTACTGCATGCCTCTCCCAGTTTAATAAATTATCATAGGCCATACTGCATACTATTTTATCCGGTGTATTTTTTGCAACAGAGTCAGGGGGTGATGTAGACTTCTGCTCTCTTGTTGTCTGTGTTAGCAATGTTATGTAAAACTGAGAGAAGTTACATTCAGAGATGAAAGACATCTAATTGGAATTCACCCCTAACATTTTGTCCACTTTCCATTGGGTGGTTTAAAAGGTTATATGGAGGCATATAAGCTGTCTACTAGTCCCCTTTCTTCAAGCAATGATTAGATACTTACTTGATAACAGCCACAGAAATCTTTATTATAGACACAGACTTTCCTGTCTCTCAGGAGTGGATTGGAAGTGCACAGACCTGCTTGCTATGACTGATGCTAGATGCTTGAGATAATCTTCATGATGTTGTCATGGAAAAAAAAAAAAGCTGATGTAATGCCCCTGCTGTGTGCGAAACCCTTATGGACATATAAAGAAGGGAGAAATCGGTCTCTTGTTTTATTTCAATTTTTACACTTTCCATTATAATTACTGCTTCTGGAAGCATATGAAAAAGGGCTTTAGTATTGCACTTCAGAGGTCTTTGCGAGCATGGTTGAGAGCTTCTGGACTGAAACATGACTAGACAGTTCCAAGTTTAGTATATTTAAAGTCCAAGTCCAAGTATATTTAAAACAACACCATTCAGCTTAACATAAAAATAAGGAAGTTGCAAACAGCTTTCCTTTTAGCTGAGTGTCTCCGGTTTTTTGGTCTACTAAAACGTGAGAAATGCTTTTGAATTTAAAATGCTTTTGAAAATCAGAGCAAAGTTTATTTTTTCAGTCTGTCGCCCAAGTCTGGCCTTATCAGACTTGTGAAATTTGCTGGTTTAGGTTTTCTGTGTAATGACTATTCTAAATTTCTCCAGTCCAGCCTGAACCCAGGCTGAGCGAGGTGTCCATGTACATTACAATCTTATCTGCAGTGATGTCAAATGGAGTACATCGTACTTACGGGCCATATCTCAGTATTGTGTTCTCATATGTACTATTCTAAAGGACTGTGATCTCTTACAGATCTGAAACAGGGCCATATCTGGTCCAAATAAGCAGCATGAAATCCCAGGACGCCAATAACAGGAAAATCATACAAAGCACAGTTGTCACTGAGGTGTTATTCATATGATTGGAAGCCCTACTTATTTGGGTACCATGAACTTCTTTAGCCTTTGTCTTTTGTACAAGTATTTAGGTCCTATTTTGATCAGTATTCCTAGATTTCAAGCTGCTGTCACGTGAAGCAGATGCACAGGCAGACAGCTCTACTTCATTCATATAGAGTAGACATATCTTCACTCTGAAGAACACTTTGAATATCTTTGGTTGCATAAAGAGATATTTGATGTAATTAGCCAACTTCCTATTTGTATTCTGATATGTTTTAAGGTAGCTCATCTGTTTTTTTTTTCCTGCGTTTTAAAGCAGTTTTCACCATCATGACTGTAGTGATGATAATCAAAGAGACAAAGAAGTGTTAGTTGACAGCCTATATCCTATTCTGTTATTCCTGAACTTTTGAGTATTAAAACACTGTCTCAATTCACTGCAGTTAAATCAAAATGGACAGTTTCTCTGAGGACTTTTTTTTTATAGATGTTTGGATATAGGTATGCTGTTATAAATAATTGGTATAGGCATTGTTAGCACTGCTTCAATATCTAAATATGTTTCCAACATTTTATGCATGGCAATAGCTTCATTGGTAAGAGACTTGTATTGTTTGTGCAAATATTTGCTTGTAGGGATGAAATTACATTTTAATAATTACTTTTCATGTAATGTGATTTGCGGAATACAAAGTTTTATCTGTTATGCTTTTGTCGATTGTGATGCCCCCACTTCTGACAGAAAAAACTGGGATAATTCAAAGTGGGGTGACAGCATCAGCCGTAGAAAAATACCAGTCAGCCTCAGGAGGCAGGATATAAGACAGTTGTGTCTGGTGATGCCATAGTGACACGGGTATCCTTTCTCTGATCTGCTTTATCACAACTTGTCAGGAAATGACAGGAAGATGTCATTCTGTATCTCCTTACAGCATATATAAAATCAAAATTAAGTCTTAGAATAATACGTAGATTGATATCACCTGGTGGCTATTTTGCTAATTACCATGGTGTCACTTCCACTTTTAAAACCTGTGTCCACTGGTTTACTACAGTCTGATCTATTATCCCCAGCAGCCTTTAATTAAATTTGACATTTAAAAAAATATATGATTCCTTTGTGCTTTTATAGTCTAGAAATTTGATTTAGATAATCAAATCTTGTCCATATTTCCAACTAATTCAAGAGAGTTTCTCCTGGTTATCTGTGAGGATATAGGAAAATGGATGGTTTTGCACTTTTTTAACCAAATCGAAACACATTTGAATGTCATGAGTCAGAAGGAACTTTGACCTGAAATTAAATTCAGAAGTAGAAAATAGGAAAAGTGGGAAGATCCAGGAGAGCATTAACCAAGCAGAAAATAAAATTCCTAGTCTTTTAAGGCTTTGTTTCTGTTAAATGCAGTGGTCTAAAAAGCTATTATCATAGAATAGTTGGACCTTGTAAATTTTGAAGACTAGGAAGAGTGGAAAATGAAGTCTTAGTGATATGATTTTTCTTTTCATTTTTAATCAAAATTAGCTAGCTACAGAAAACATAGAAGGCAACCTGAAGTCAAGGGCAGTAACCATTCATGTCCTCATGAGTTGCATTAGGAAACTTTTCTGTAAGTATTTAGCCTTGTCCATGGCAGATTGAATACACTTGACCTTGTCTGGACTAAGCAATCTCAAACCTGTCAAGTGTTTGGGTGAATAGTTGGCAATTCTGGTTGCTACAAATGGAAATCAAAGAGCCAGGATCCAAATATGACAAATACGAGCTTACTGGAATCACGTGAGGTGAAAGTTTCCGTTCTGTTGTCGCTGCTAATCTGACAGGCGGAAAGAGAAGATATCTGAATATATTATCGGGTGTTCTTAAATGCTTCCCTGAATGTATTGTAGTTCATAATTGCTATAATGTAAATCATCATATGAACCTACATTAAGAAGACTTAAGACAGTGATTTGCCTTCCTATAATTCAGAATCAGAATATGAAGCTCTCTAGGTATTGGTATGCTTGAAATCTTCATACGATCTTGACTTGACTCTTGAAAGAGGGGGCTTTAAACTCATGCTAGATATCCCAAACCAAAATGCAAGTGGGGATAAATCTTGTGTGACTTTTTTAGGTGCTGGTCTTCACCTTAGCTAGTCATGATCCTCCAGATAAAGAACAGATTATTGAAGCACGAATCATACACACCCAAGTGAAATACTTCATTCAATTGGCTAACTCAGTATGAAGAATAACCCCCTTTAGCAGTGAACGCTATCTAGAATGTCCCAAGTTTTTAGTACATACAGGAGATAAGAACCACTTTTGGGGGACTGCCAGGCTCCCAGCAGCAGTGTGCCGCAGCAAAAGGCAATGCTGTCCCAGTTATGTGATTCCGGTCCATCTGATGATGTGCTCCTGTCCCGGATTTCCAGGGATGGAGAGGAGCTCCTGCAGAGCAGCCCGCGCTGGGCTCAGACCAGCAGGAGGACCCGATGTGTGCAGGGATCTTCTGGGGAGGTGCGAGGCTCGAGTAAGAATTCTTGAGTGCGGCACAAAAACAGTCAACATGTTATTTCAGGCAGGGCCCAAGAAAATTTACCAGTTTTACAAGTTACTGAGAGTTTTATTGATAGAAAAGTAAGGTGAGGGAATAGTGATGATGAGTTTAACTGGAAAAAAATGTAATTTAGAAAAGTCTAGAAGAAGCTGTGATATCAAATTGGTTTTCATTAACAGCTGACTCTAAGTTTAACTAAGATCTCTAGGGTTATGACTTCATTATCGCCTGATTGCAGCTCTCTGCCTCCGTGTTTGACTAGCTAAAGATTCAATGTAACACCCACTTACAGAAGCAATTTACAAGTGTAACTCTGATCTATGTGGCCAGAGTTGTTTGGAATTTGCTTAAAGATGTTTGATTTATATTTGTAAAGATCTAATTTGATATCAGGGTTTCAGAATGTACTCGACTGCAGGGACTGCTTTGCTGGAGAAAAAACTCTCAATCTCTGTTTCTTTAGTTGCAAGTGTAAGGTGTGTGTATGTGTCTTTTAAAAGACTGTGATCAGACCAGATTTATCAAAATAAGAGTATACTGAAAATTGATACGGACTCTGTAACTTGAAAGATATATACTACACCTTATTGTCCCCATGAAGCTTGATATTGTGTTCTCTTCACATTTTTAAAGAAATATCTACTTTAAAAATATTCTCTCAAACCTTAATTCTGCATTTTCATAATGCATTCTTCCTTGGAAAGACAAAAGTGTCTGCTATCAGCACTAAAGAACTTTTATACTCTTTGAAAGCTGAGAATGTGTGAGGTAGAGGAGAGGGAGATACTACTTGCAGTTGGATGGTATGCATCCAAAGATGCTGGAAATTAATAGAATTACTGTGAATTTATCCCAGTGCAGCTGAGAAGTTTATCTTCAGTACTTCAAAGTAATTGTGAGAAGCACCTTCTGTTCCTCTGAAAGTTCCTGTTTCATTGCGCAAACACCCAGTGTCCTGATCTTTACAGTGCTCAGATATGGAAGAAGTCAGCAAGGCTTGTTCAAAAAAACCAAAAACTCACTAAATTAGATAGCATCACAAAGAAGCAGAAAGAGAATGATCTCCAAGGGAAAAAAAAGATGATAAGCTGTACCATGTAAACCATGTAAACCATATATATGTAAATGCTAACCCTATATTTGTTTACCAGCACGAACACTGTGACTTTCTGCTGTCACTTCTGGATTTGTCCACACAGACAAATGCAGACACTTTAGGCGTGCAGATAGTTAAAGTCTTTATGGATGAAATGAGATGCCTCAGACAACCTGTAGTCCTGTCTTCTGCTCCAGACTCATGACTGTGAAATACAGTGACAGTCACTGCTGTTAGCTACTTCCTATCCAAAATATACCATGTGTTGGGCATTATGCATTAAACAGCCTGCTGATGCTGTGTTTCACTTCCCACACATGGCACAGAAAAGGGAAAAATAGTATGAGAAGAGTAATGCCAAGATTTACTGATTCATGTAGCCTAAAAACCTCAAAGAAACAGAAAAAGGAAGGGAAATAAAGCTGCCCTACAGGACATTGTTCTTGATTAGACTGGACATATTTTAGCTGAACTAATTCTGCTTGCCTCTGGCAACAAACATTTCCTAATGTACTTTAGCAATAGACGTTGCATCCCCAACTGCTTATTGAATTGTGAATGTAGGCTGCTCTCCACACGGTTCTGTGGTTTAGGGCATCTTTATGACCCTAAACAACTGCTTCAGCACTCTTTTCCTTAAGTGTAGAAGGCTTTGAATTTCTGAGATCACTTATATAATTCCATGGGGCAAAAGGAATCACATTTGAGATCCATTAGTTGTGATACTGGCCCTGGAAGCTAAATGGCTGTGCTTCTCTGAAATATATTTTGGATATTTAAAATGTTCTGTCAAAGAACATCTGTTCTTTCATTACCACAGAGTTGTCTGGCTCTGCTGGTGTTAAGCAATCCTGATCCTGCCCAAGTCCAATTGGAAAGATGTATAGGATAAATACCTTGATTTTTCTTTTTGATTTATTAATAGGTAAAAGGAGTAACTTGCCTTAAGAACTATTATTAAAGAATAAAATTAAAAGAGATGTTTGCTCATTTACAGCTCTCCATTCTGAGCTTAATTTTGAGTAAGAGATGCACAGCCTTGCTTGGCTGTTAGTATCCCCTTGGCACCACCACTGATTTTTCCTGAAATTATGTTGGAATTGGGCCTCAGTGACATGCTTCCAAGTGTTCAAGATATTTTAAAAAAAAATGTTTATGAATTCTATGTATAAATCTCCCTCTCTATGTATAAAGGCTGTCTCGTGTTAAAATTCTTATGCAAGAAGTTGCAAGTTGTTTCTCTGTGATTTTTGCTACTCACGCTAGAGGTTGACACTTTCCCAGAATTTAACAACAAAAACAAGCGATTGAAGCTTGGGCAGCAAGGGGTACGTGCTCATGAGTCTCAAGGCTGACCTGATAGGACCTGCTGAAGGGTGAGAGAAGCCCTCTGTGAGACTCCAGCAAGTCACCAATTAATACTAATTGCATGGGAAATTATTGTAATGCTGTGATGGTTCATCTGGGACCTGGAATGAGTTCATAGGCATGTCGCACCCTAGCACTGAGTGTCTCTTGTTAGTTGTTATTAGAAGAAAACATATTGTTGCTTGCCAGGCTGTTCAGTTGCAGTATTTTAAGATCTGAATTATAATTAATGTGAAGAAATTTGAAACAGCTACTGTGCCTTGTGTAGCTTGATCTGGGAGTATTTAAGTTGAGCTGTAATCTTACTGGTTTCAGCAGGGATCACCATCAACTTCTCTGGAGCCTGTATTTGATTTTTTCATTTTCTGGTAGGAAAGAAAATGAACATGAAGTTACAGGAGATAAATCCCAAGTGTGTGCTGTAGTCCTTTTAGAACAAGAGAAACACAAGCATTTAATTGTAAAAGGGGTTTCTGGTTCAGCTTTCTCTTTACCAAAGGGAGCTTGGGAGAAAGCTGGGGTTTAAAATCCTGCCATCTTCCTCTTTCCTTATTGACAGCTGTAAACATCTGCTATAAGAATGTGATTCATTGTCTCATCGAATAGTTGCTCGTTAAGATCATTAAGCACTGCGCTTTCTTGAAAATTAAAATGTGGAGGAAGTGAAGGGCCAACTTGTTTGGAGGCTGCCTGCAACATGATTTCAGAGTCTTGTGACAGAAGCCACAGCATCAATGCTCTGTTGCAGAAATAAAACCGCAGCAGAACGCGCAGAATTCCAGGCGCGCTCCGGGAGGCCGGCAGCGAGCGGCGCACGGGCACTGCCGCGCACGCCACTGGGTCGTCTTTCCGAGAGGTGGCCTCTCGCTGTCGGTCTTTCACAGGCAGACGTGGCTTCAAGTCGTAAAGTGAATTTCATATAACGCCCCCTTATTCTGCTGCTTGCTCGGGCAGCCTCCCCGCAGCCGAAGTCCCGGCGTGCGGAGCAAGGCAGAGCGTATCCCGCTGTCGAGCATCGCGTCTCGCCCCGAGATGCGAGAACGCCTCCAACGTCTTGACACTCCTTCCTGATATAATGAAGCGCCGGCTAATCAAAAATACATAAGCGTTTTTTCTCCCGTCGGTTCTCCTCAGGCTACTCCAAGACGAAGAAGGGAAAAGTGCAGGGCTGTGCACTAGAGTGTCTTTGTGATCCTGCTGGTGCTCGGCCCACACAGAGCTCGCTTTGTTTGCTGGCTCTAATAGGCTTGGCAGCCAAATAAGGTAGAGGTCTGTGCCGCGCATACGGAATCGGGAGGAGCGGAGCACAAGCATCCACAAATTCCTACAACCGGAGTAGCCGGGAGAAGGAGTTTCCAAACGTGCCGCTGATAGCTTTCCTCAGGGTCCTGTAAAATGGGAGCGTGGTCCTGGATTAAGAATCCTTGTTAATTGAAGGTAATCTGTTCTTTATCTTTGTGTGTGTTTAGTTTTTGCTGCCGTCCTGTTATTAGTTATTATGGGGAGACCAGAAGTTCTGAAGTCCGCACTGTTCTGGAGCAGAATAGAGACTTCAGAACAAATAGCGGCTTCATAGTGGGCATCTTGCTGCGGCTGAGGGTCATTGGAGCTTGGCTGCTCCCATCTGCCTGTGTTTAGCTCACATTGCCGCTAATGAGAAAATCAGTATGTGTTCCCATCGGAGGAACAGACCAGGGTTTGCACTGCTTCTCTAGCTTTCATGTTCTGTAAGCCAGAAGCTATTCCGTATATGCAATATTAAATGGATTTTGCTAATAGAAATACATTAGCATGTTGCCATTAGGCAAGGTAAATACCACTTCCTATTACCAGAGAGAGCTCCTCACCCCTGCAGGTGCTCCGTGTGCTCCAAAGCATTTCAGACTATGGGAAAATACATAACCCACATACCTCAGCAGAAAAAATCATTGTTGCATTTATTAACCATTTCTGTCAGCTGCTTTTTGATTGCTTAGAATTCACAGACTGTGCTAAATACATTTCTGTTGTGCAAGTCTTTCTTCTATTTTCTTATTCCTTCAATGACTTTTTAGTGGGACTTTTATTGCTATAATTTTCCACTTTTCAATTAAAGATCGATTTTGAGCTATTCTTCAGGGTTTTTTTGATGCTGTCATTGCTGCCTGTCTCTTACAGTCGCTGGGTATGTTTTTGAGAGTTCATGCTGCCATTTGGGGTTGATTACAAACTTGGTTTCAAAAGCGAATGCTGTGCAGTTTTTTCGCTTTGTGAAGGTTCGTATTGCGTGCCAAGCTGCTGGGTGTTCGGGGAGTTCGCTTTGCTCCAGCCAGATCCCTTAGTGGGTTTGATATCCCAGTTTGGAGGACCTTGTATCACAACTGTCCTCTTTGAAAAAAAAAGAGGTGTTTTGGTTTCGGGGGGAGTTGTTTTGTTTTTGAAGGGGTTGGCAGACCCACACTGGCGGGCCTTGCTCTGCCCTGCCCTTGGGCGCTGTGCAGAGCAGAGCTGGATGCGTGTCCTTGGGAAGAGCCGTACCGATGGCAGGTACCGATCCCAGTAGATGTGTGCACGGCTCTGTGCTACTGCCAGGTTTTAATCTTTAGGGAGCAACTGTTTCAAGGAGTAAACGGGCTGCCTTAGATGAGGAGCTCTGGGTAACATCCTGTTAGTGGCAGCGGCAGCCGCTGCCGACCACACTCTGCCGAGGACGGCCGGCACAGCGAGGGCTGCGCGCCGCAAGCTGCAAACCCACCACATCATCACGTTGGAGCGGGGCAGCGGGTGGGGAAGCCCACAGGAAATGGCATTTTTTTTTTCCATGGGAAGCAGTGAGGTTGCAAACTCCTTGCGCAGAGTGCAGTGCCTGGGCTTCTCCTGGCACCAGTCCGTGTCACTTCATACCTAAGTGCTGGCCACGGCCCCACTTTTGTCTAGTTTTTTATTTATCAAATGAGGGGTATTGAAGGCCATCACCTCCGGAAGGGTGAGCAACGAAGCCTGGGATTGTTACATGTATCTGAACGAGTTTCTTGGGTTTGTTAGGGACTAACAAGTGTGGAAATCCCAAATTAGAGTTCGTTTGCACAAACCCCGGCAAAGGGAACCAGAAAAATTAAATGAATTGCAATTCACCTGCATTTTTTTCCATTGGAAAAGCTTTCCATGGAAGCAGCACGAGAGGCGCTCATATCAGGAAATAAAGCTTAAGTGGATAAATGTGGTTTTAAAAAATCAGAATTGGCCATTTATTATTGTGAATGCACTGGCTTAGACTGGTGGAGAGCCTGCTCTTTTTCTTTCTTTCACTTCTGTGTTTTAATTGGCAAGGACTTGCATAGTTTCAGTCAGTCTGTTAGTTTAAAAAAGTGCAGCAAATACATCTCCCACACATAAAACTGCTCTGCCTGAAGTTCATTTGCTCAGTGCTACGTGCCAGGTTTATACAGGGACTTTTACAACCCATTTCCTCTGCAGTGTATGCCACTAAGCAGGGAGGGTTCATTTAAAATAGATAACTTCTGCTTACATAACCAACAGTCCCCTATCGTATATGTGCTTGTAAACAAAAATATGCCGCCGAGTTTGTTGTGCACGTAAGGAGAGGCACAGGGGTTGTGGTAACTTCCTAACCAGTGCTTCATTTTTCAGCACCGAGGCTTTTGCTTCCCCTTCGGGAAAACCTGCATGAAGACCTGGGCAGACGTTGCCGTGAGGTAAGAAACACATGTCCTGAGAGACTGGATTTTTACATTCTTCTTTCTAATTTTTCATAGTTACTGCCTCTCCCTGTGAGACATTATTTCACGCTGAATATGTTTGATTTTCGGAAAGATTTGCATATTTGTTCTTTATTCTTCCACAGTAATGCCTGGGTGACCAAAATGAACTGTGTACTGCATGGATGGCAATTACTCGATCACACTGAAATACGCTGTCATGTGGAGTTTTATATGCCTACTTTTTGTCCCTGTTGGCCCCAGGCTCCTGGGGAAGAGGGCCCTGCTGTTTGCTCCGCAAACCGCTGCATGTGGCAGGTCTCCCTGCAGCATCCATCGCTGCTCAGCTTTTAAGTGTTAGCTTAAAATAAGTGATGTCCAACAGATTTTCTGATTCCCGGGAAGTGTCCAATACATTTTCTGATTCCCAGGTGGCCTCTGCCTCCCAGCTTCACACTCACCTTTTCTTCCCCCTGCTGCATTCGCTTCTTCTCCAGGTTTTCCCCGCTTTCCCAAAGTGCTGCCTGCCTTGCAGCAGAGCGGCTCTTTGTGCGCTCGTGCTGGAGAGGATTCGGCTTCCTTGGCGCTGCCAAGCACGAGAGTGGCAGGCAGTCTTCTGCCGTGCTCGATAGCAGCCCCCACCTTCTGTGCCTGCTTTCAGATGCGCTGCACTGGGGATTTTTTCCTGCGGGCACGTTGATGCTGTGAGAAAAAGGCATCAGTCTCGCCTGCTCTCGCCGTGCCTATGCGTGGCGTGTTTCAGTCTGCCTCATGCATGGAGTGGACAAGTAAATAAGGAGTATGAAAGAAATGAGCAATAAGAAATGAAGTATTTGAAATACAGCAACTAGAAAATGTGTAGCTCTTCTGCATGTAGCTTTAGTTGTGATCTGATTATTGTAATGTAACGCAGACCACATGGATGCTGTTAGTATAACACAGCCCTGCTGCTTATACCCTCATCATCTCGTTAGGAGACACCCAGAATATTCATCTTAATCATCTATTTCCTCTTTACAGTAGGTGCAAGAGGAAATACCACAGGGAGCACTGTCACTGGAAACATGCATTTGTTGAATGTGCAGTGTAAATATTTGAACTAACCGAACGTAAACATGATTTTTTGCCTGTAGTATGGGAAAAACCTGTCACAGTCAAACCAGCTGACCCAAGAGTGACCCTGTATAAATGAGACACAAAATTGTTTTCACACATTCCGGTAATCAAAATAGAGTGGTTAATGGATTGTCTGGTGTGAAATGAATTGCAAATACAAATGTGCCTGACATGAGGCAATCTGAAGTTGCTGCTGTATTAACTCCAGAAGGAAGGGCTTTCCTGGTCTTCTTAAGTGCTTTATTTCATTCACAGATTTGCCATGAGTTGGTTTTCCTTTGGTTGGTTAATCCAAAGGGAGAGAGAGTTCTTGGGAAGCCCAGAGCAGCTACACCGGAGCTCTGCCCAGGCTGGTTTTGCAGGTGCTTGAGGAGAGCCCTTTGAGCTGGTGCTCATACCCGCGGCTCAGGAGTGCCCTTAGGCAACTGCAAGATGCTCGTGACCCTGCAAGGCAGAGCAACGTGCCACTGCGAAACTGAGGGACACCCTCGGAAGTGAATTAGAAACATTGGTTACTACTGTTTGCATGTTAAGTGAATAGTTTATTAAAAAAAAAAAAAAAAAGTGGCCTTACGATCTTTCGCTTGTCGATAGAAAACCAAGAAGAGGTTTAATTTGTAGTGCTAAATAAGGTCCTGAAGAACAAGGTCCTGCTGCAGTCTGGTATCCTTCAGATACCACTAGTCTTTTATCAGAGAATAAATGCCAAGAAGGGTAGATCCTAAGTGTCTTTTGCCTGTTTTTTAAGATTCTAGGCAGACAAAACATCTGGAGGTTACTTCATTGGCTAAATGCTCTGCTCAATAGGTTGTTAATGCTGGAATGGGAAGAAATGATACAGGAGACTTGGCCGACCTCCTTGGTTCATGAGAAATGAATTAGAGGCATCTTATTCCCAGAGGCACAGCTCTGTGTGCATTTCCAAAACAGAAGGGTTTGTTATTGGAATAGCTGAGGGATACTTTTTTGTCTGCTGTTAATATTGCTTAAAATGGGTAATAAATTGGCATCTGCCTTACCTTTGCTGCTATTTTGTTCTGACAGCTGGAAGCTTCTATTTACACATTAGCTTCAGAGCTTAAAAATGTCAATCTCTGGGTTAAAACGCTGTATTGATTTTTGTCATTCTTGTTAATGGGGGAGAGATGGAAACACAGTGAAAAGAGAAAAGGAAAGAGTAGTCTAGTCCCCCTTGATAAATGCTTTCAGTTGCAGTATAGATTAATCATGAATAACATAGCCGAAGAATGTCATCATCTGCTATTATTACTGCAATTTAGCTGTAGACAAATGAGCATATCTTCTAAGAGTAAAAAAAATATCCAAAGAAAGTAGAGGAAACCAAGTAATTTATCAGTGGAGAGAAAAATACAGTAGCATTTTTTTCACTGTGGTGGGCATTAAGAGTCTTTCTTGTACAAATGAGAAGTGTGTTGTATAAATGAGAATAACTTTCACATTATCACTGAATAAAAATTTTGTTACTAACAAATGAAGTGTTTTATGTAATAACCTCATGTAACTATTGTCTGTATTATGGATCATCCAAACCTCCTTTGCTTCCTAGACTAATATATCAATTATTGTGGTAAAGTATGGATTCATTTAAATAAGAAAGAACTATTTTTTTCTTTTTCCTTTCCTTTTCTTTTTTCTCCCTGTTTTTTTTTTCTTCCCTTAGGATCAGAACAAGAGGTAGCATTAGATTAGTTTATATCACTGAAATGCAAACCACTGATCTTCTATAAGAAAACAGCACTGTGTGTGGAAGGGTTCATGATGGTACATGGGAAATAGGAAATTTAAGAGGGAAGAGAAATACAGTTGAAAAACCTCTGGTATGACACTGTAAACTTCAGGGAGAAAGGGAATTAGATGAAAGAATCTGTGAGCATGGAAATAATAATATGAAGAGGAACATATTGTGCTGTTGAGATATTCTGACCTATGTTTTGAAAAGTATTCAGAAAATGATTGCAAATATATGTGTCTGGGTGAGTGGGTGGATGGGAATATTTCTATTTATGGTAAAGTGAAATAATAATGTGATTGTTTCAGCTGTTAAAGTAGTTTAAAAATCAACTTTAAAATGATTATTTACTGCAGCAATGAAGTGTAGCCCCTTGTGGTCAGAGGAAAGAATTGGAATCCATCCCAAAAAGTGGGTAAAAGCGTAATTTATGCTTCCTGTCCAAACCTTTCCAAAGCACGAGGACCACAGTGTCCCAAGTGTTGTTGGCATGCATCTGAGAACTTACTTCCATACAACAGCATTTGCCTGCAATGTGGATGGTGTCCATGGGAGCCCTATATGCCTGCAGCTGGCCTTCAAAAGCCATGTTTTCACCCTGGCATAGTATAGCCAATGATTTTTGTCTACTTAGTCATGTAACACAGGCTTCAAATTTGAACAAGAGTTCAAATTTGCATGTAGCTTATCCCAAGGGAAAAAAATAAAAACAAAAAACCAGTAACTCTTAGCTTTGGATAAATATATCCGTGTGCAGAATTTATACTTATGCTGTCTGTCAGGAGTCATAGACAATCTGCTATCATTAGACTAAATTAGTTTCCTAGATCTGCTCTTGAGAAGCAGCCAATTTCATTTCAGGGTATCTCAATTAAGTAGAGTATGCTCTAATAATATTTTATATTTGCACAGCACCTCTCATTCCAGAGTACTTTATAAATCATGTGTACTCAACCACACTGACCTTTAGTAGTCCCTTGAGTGCAGGAGAACAACTATTTTACAAAGCCATAGGAATTTCACTATGTAATACTGTGGGAGGATCATGTTGATTTCAGAATGAATTATATCTTCTTATATGTATTAAAGCTTCAGTTTTAACACCTTTATTGAAAATTTAACCAGTTTTGGGGGCATAGTCCTATGTTGTATGTATGCCATGGAAAAGAGCTATACTGTCTTCTGAGAGTGAAGTCCTGGAAACATTTCAGTCTTGTCTGTTAATGAACATAAAAGTATCACTATTATTATACCTTGTCTGTCATTTTATTCATAATTTTTCACCGATTTCTGCAGAAATAGCTCTGCCAAAAAGCCTGTAATTTACATTCTTCTCATTTCATAGAATCATTACGGTTGGAAAAGACCTTTCCATCAAGTCCAACCATGATTTGTTGTGAATCTTCCCATCTTAAAGTGAGAGGTACAGCAAAACAGATGCAATGGAAAACCTATTTAATTGCTTCTGAGGAATGCAAATATAGGTCTTCTTCCAGGGTATGGAGCTCAAGAAAAACAGTCTGACCTATGTATTGGGCAAGTATATCCAGAGGAAAGATGTCGTGTGAACAAAATCAAAGGAAATAATGATGATGATGAATTAAGTTTCCTGACTTTTGGTGCCCATGCCCATAAATATTAAAAGGATCATCCAAAGCCTACTGAGTTGAGCTGGTGTCTGTGGGGAGCTAGCAGGGGTATGTGAGGAAGGGGCTGAAGTCCTTAAGATGCAGGGATGTCCCTTTGTGTCACATTAAGGCTCAGTTTATGTGCAGAACTCCCTGCATGAGGACAGACTCCCTCTACTTACATGAAGAAAAAAACTAGGGAAGTGTTTTTCTTCCCTAGTGACTAGGGAAGTGGCTTGTCTTTAAGAGAAGAAATAGCTGTTCAGTCTATTCCATATTACAGTATTTGCCAAAGCAACGGGCCGGGAGGTTAATATGGACCTTATTTAATCTGTTTTTATAAACAGAAGGCTGGCAACATTCCTACTTTAATTCTAAAATTCAACACATGGATTGCAGCACTGCAGTTAACTGTGAATACTATGGTTGATAACTCAGTTAATAGTAGGCCGAAAGAATCTTTAGGCTTTCATTGTGTTGTTTTGCCATTTATCTTTTTGTAGCTTGCCTGAATTTAATGTAGTTTATTCTATTTAGTAGCATCACTGCGACAAACCCCATTAAAGTAGACATTATAGTGCTTGTTTTGATTAGCACTCAAGGCCACAAGATAATGATGCTTAAAAAATCTTGTGTTAATCTCATGGTCATTAGCACTGTGGTCACCACCAGCCTTCCTAAAGCTGCAATTCTTTTATTTTCTTTAAATCCCAGGACCAACTGCGAATGCTTTTATTATGGTCTGTGACATTTGAACTGAAATGTTTATTTTATGATAGTTGCCAGAAAACTGATCTTGGTCTATAACACTGTATGGTCAGAAGCTAGCAGTGCTAGATAATATTTTGTAAAGCTATTTCTTTTTCCTTTCATTTTATGCCAAAAGCTTTCCAAATATTCAAGTGTGTATGTGTTCCTCCTAAGCAACATCCTGACTAGAGAAAGCAATTTTTATTGTTGCTGTGTCGGGAGGAAGAACATTCAGTCCAGACTGGGTATGGGCAATTGGAATAATTTCTTCACGTAACATTTAAAATAGTGGCTTGTGATTCCAAGACAAAGCCTCTCAGCACCTCTTCCCAGCATTTGCTTGCTCTGAGAGGATGAACAGCTGCTATTACATGCTAATGGCTTTAAAGGTTGAATGGTCTTTTTAGGCTGTATTATTAACTCTGCAAACAGATGCATTTGCAACCTATGGTGAGGACTCACCACCATATGCTGTTTCTTTTACAGGTTTTAGCTTTCTTAACCAATAAGAGTTTGAAGTGTCTTGCTGGGCTTCCTTTGCAGGTTCTTCCCTTGGGTCCTTTGAGCCTTCACAGTCTGGCCCCAGGGATCATCCTCCTCACCTGACATCTGCAGGGAGCTGCTGGCCTCTAGCAGCAGAACTAACCAGCAGCCCTGACAAGTGGCATTTTCCAATAACACAGCTCATTTTACCAGTATTGCTACATTTCAGTTGTTCTACATGAACAACGGTGCACCTGAAATGAAAATCTAACCACAGGCACCAACCGTTGTTCTTGAAAACCAAAGTGTTTCTGTCTTTTCAGCAGCTTCCCGCTCCAGGTGCAAGAGTATGGCATTCTCCTGAGGTCCTTTGAGCTACTCAAAGCCTCAGCAGCAGCTGACTGCTTGTTTTCACAAGGATATTTCTATTTAAAGATAAAAAAAAAATGTATAAAAAAAAAGAAGGAAGTCTTAAAGACCTTCGTGAAACTGTAGTACCTGAACCTCTGTCAGAGCTGGCCTCTGCCCTGAGTTGGGGCACTGGGCAGCTCCATAGCAGCCAGTGTCAGGGTTTATTGAGGTTAAAAGCAAACAGCCCTGACTTTGCTGATGATCTCGTTCTGTTCTCGAGCACTGGAAGGGCCATGAGTTGAGAATGGCATGAGGAAAGGACCAAGTGGCCAAGAGTACCACAGCAGGGACAGGAACACTTCTGGGCATTATCAATTTGTTAAACTTAGAGTGATCCTGAAACTACCACAGAAATGAGCCACATTTTTAGAAAATTTGCCTGATTCTCCCTTCTTTCTGCCAATATAAGCCCTTTGAGCACAAAAGCTCTCTTTGCCCTACCTTTTTGCAGCCTGAGTCATCTCAGCTTAGTCTGTTTTCCTTTGTTTTTGGCTTTTCTGGATAAGTTTTGCTCCCTAGAACATCTAGTTCTACTATTGCTCTACTGTGTGTTTTGTCTAATGTTGCTCAGGATAGATAACTAACACAGCGGTTAAAATACTCTCATGCTAATGTTCCTTACTGGGTATGGAAAACCACTTTCTTGAAAGCAGTTATACACAGCAGCAGACTGAGGAAGGAGATTCCATGTGGAATAACACTGGATTTAGTATTCAACCAGACACCATGCTAATTTGTTTTTTCCTGTTATTATTTTTATCTGTTTACTTGCTACAGTTAAATTAAAAAGCATCTTACAATATCTTACAATATCTCAAAAAATAAGGGAAGCAGATCTCTGGGAGGTATTATCTTAATGAAATCCTCTAAAATTTATTTTCATCCTCACTTGTGAATACCTGATAAAGTGAGAATAAATTCCCACAGTCTGCAATTTCTCCTTATTTATTTAATTTATATACCATTACAGCCCTGTGAGTAGGGCTTTACAAAACCATAGGGACACAATCTTTGCCCTAAAGAGATTGTAGCTGAAATTAGACACAACATATAACCAATGACCTCAATAGACAAAGCAGGATTACACCAAATAA
This sequence comes from Crypturellus tataupa, assembly GCA_034781795.1. Classification (NCBI taxonomy): domain Eukaryota; kingdom Metazoa; phylum Chordata; class Aves; order Tinamiformes; family Tinamidae; genus Crypturellus; species Crypturellus tataupa. The sequence continues at coordinate 5,727,350 of JAWLRI010000963.1, read as the reverse complement.
AAATGATTCATATTGTGTTTATTGTGTACATTGTAAGCTTGTGCTAATACAATTATTTGGAAAAGACCTATTTGTCACTGCTGAGTGAGGTGATTAATGCCAAGGCTCTGGAATAAAAGCTATCATTAGTGTTTACTGTTTTAAACCAGCAAACCTGAGACACTAATGACTAATCGTTCTTTCCTAAGTTCAATTAAATTGAAGCTGGATTTAACAGAGGCAATATTCAGTGATATATTTGACTTTCTAGATACGGTGGCCTCTAAGGATCCTCTGAAGATAAGACCTTTCTTATGGACTAATGACGTTTACGTTGCCTTAGTGTTTTACAACATGATGAAATGTGGACACTTGGGAGGCTCTGTGCATTTTGGGTGCACAGTAAATAATAATGTTTTTCACAGAATTTTAAGTTAAGGAATCTCACATGTAGAACTCTTATTTCTAATATTTACTCTCCCATCAGTACCTGTGTAATATTTTATTTCTGGAAATAAGCCATAATTAGGTATTACATAATTGACCAAATGTTCCTGAGATGGGGAAGGAGAGCAGGCCACCATCCTCATATAAATATTTCATTTTTACCTCAGATATATTTACAAGTATTTATATCAAACCTCATGTTTTCCATTGATGTTTGAACAACTAAACGTTGTGTTTAAGGGAAGGTTGGGTAATTAGTTGAGATTTGGCCAATATTTCCAGGGATCTGCTAAAATAGCACTCACCTCCTTCTGTCCAGCTAGAGTGTAGGAGCAACACAGGCTGGGCAGGAGCATGAGACTGGAAGCCCCCCCATCTTTTCAGCCTGTTGCACATGGAAGGTGCTTTTGTGATGACTCTTTTTGTTTGTTTTGGAATTGTGGGGGTTTTTTTGGTTTTTTTTTTTTTTTTGGTATTTTTTATGTTTTTGTCTCTCTGCAAAAGTACAGAATGGGTTGATATTCTTGCTCACCTACTCCACAGGGTTCTTGCTTGGCTAATTAGTCAATATTTACTCAGCTCCGTGAAAACGCTTCAGAAGTGCCAATTATGAATTATAATTATCTTGTGAAGATGATTGGAAGCCCACATTTGCATGTTGATTCAGGCCATGGGGATAAACCTTTCAGATGGTAAATATTATTTAAATGCTTTACCTATTCCTTATCTCTTCCTTTTTTTTTTTTTTCTTTTTTTAAGGGAGGACAAGAAACAGTAGTTTACCCTCAGGAAAGATCAGGTCTGACTGTTTTTAATAATGAGTTATGTACATAGTCACAGTAGGTAAATTTACAAACGAAGCAGGACACACTCAGAGATCGATTCTGCATGTTCAGCAGATGGTTTTACACAATAGGCATCAGGACGAGCCTGCTGAGACTTTAAAACAAATACTTCTAAGTAATATTGCCGTGAGCTTGTTAATACAGTAGCAATTCCTATTTTACACACTGCCAAGCTCCTACTTTGTTTATATATCTCATCTATTTACTGAAGTATAGTAGATTTACTCTAGGAAGAGACTAAACCTCGGCAGATTTCCACTAAAGATTCACATTTAAGTTTCAGTTTACTTTCACAAAATAGTAGCTAATGCTTAGCACTAACCATAGGGTATTTAGCTGTTTTTCTTTATAGCAGCACACCAGGATTCAGGATTAAAGACAAAGGGAGAATAGCCTGAAAAAAGAAGACCATGATTTGACTTACAATTTCTGAAATTCCTAGAAGATTTTTTTTTTATTTTCTAAGGTCTCTGCATTTTCATGTAACAATAAAATTTGCTGCTCTGCTTATCACCTCTGAGTGCTGTAGTTGTGTAATCTCCCATTAGAGTCCATGGAAGTCAGGGCTCCTTTCAGTTGCCTGCCTAGAAGCAGGTATTGGCATTTGAAATAGCTGCCTGAAGGTAGATATCTACAAGCAGGATTCACCTGCCTGAAAACAGATTAAAATGGCATTGAGTGCCATTTTGTATGTCACCTGAGCTCCAGCTGCCACTGCAGATGGAGCTGAAATCTCCTGTAGTTCCTACATCAAGCTGACCTTCTCTACTAATATTTTCCATGAGCATCCAGATATCTCACATGTCCTCAGGCAACTCAGGTGGTCCTACCTACCCATGTTAAGGCGACTGAATAACATTGGCTGGACAGCTGCTTTCCTTGCTGAGCTCCATTGCTAGGGAATCACTGGGAATCCAGGAGATTCAGACACACTTAAGCCTCTCATGCATTTAGATGTTATACTCTGGGGTTGAATCCCTTGTCATTCATATGTGTGAAATTTTGCTGAGTCTGCATTGTCATCTGAGTCTGTGTTGATGGATAACCAAAAATGAAAAACAAAAAAAAAAAATATGGAAGGGTGGAAAGGAATAAAGGAGAAGGAAAACACTGTAGTCCCTGCCCATGTTAGTGCTGTACACTGTGGCTCAGCCTGCGATTTGAACTCAAATGCATCACGCACGATCAGTCTCTGCTATCGCTCAGTCTCATCTGCAGGGCCGCCGAGTGACAGTGCGGGCAGTCAAGCCAAGGCAGAGCGCCTCGTCCGGAGGAGATCGCTGTCACTGGGCCGTGATCAGTGGGCGGCAGCAGCAGCTGTCTCACAGAATAAAGCGGACATCCTGAAGTGGGTCAAATGGCTCCGTCTAGGGAGCAGTAGCTTCCATGTGGTAAATGGCGTGTTTTCTCCATCCATTCAGGCCAACCTTCGAAATTTTCCATCATCGTTTTGCTTTTTCCATGCCTTCACTTCACCAGTGTTTGCCAGCAATGCTGTTTTTGCCTATTAGCATTTGTGTACCAGCTGCTGTGCCTTTTTTTTTTTTTTTTTTTTGGCAGTTTCCATGCAGATTTTGCTTGCTTCTTTTTAACCCTACAATGTTTTGGTGCACATCAGCATTTAATCCATTTGCTTGCACTAGGGAATGATAGGAGCCATGATCTATTTGAGTCAATGCATGCCTGTGTGTGACAATTGCAAGATTAAATCCTCCCCTGCCAATCTAGATTCTCATTTTTACCCATGTAATATCTACTAGCTCCCTCTGCTATTTTAGACCTTTGAAACTGGAGTAAAGAGGGAGATTATTTTTTCTTCTAGTCAAACTTGCATTTCTCTTGTTGCCCAAATAAATAATTGAAATATATGTTAAGCTAGTAATTTAGCAAATACCCCAAACTGCCCCAGACTATGGTTGTGGACTAGTCAGCTGAGAATCCAAAATATATTCTTTAAATGCATAACATAGTTGTTTTTTCTGAACGTAGCACTTTAATTCAATACTGCATCTGAGAAAATACAGAGCTGGATAACCCCAATCTTTAGGCTATTAGCCTGTTGTAGTCAAGAAAATCTTTCAACAAAAGGAAAAATTAATTTACTGCTGCTGCCATCAAATTAACCCGTAAGTGTTTCATCTTCAATACCTAATGCTTAGCTCTTCATTTCTGAAAGCTTTCTGTGAAAATTATGCCACCCTTCCATAGAATCTGACTACTTGTCAATAAACCATCTCTCTAAGAGGTGGAAAAGGATAAAATGAAGTTTACTCTCTATTAGTGTTAGGTTATCCTTTAAAATGAGCCACATTTAGGAAGGCAATAGAAAGGACTTGAGCATGGTAATTTTTTCAAAAGATAAACATAAAGCATATGCTTGCTAAAGGAAAAAATACCTTCTGCTCTCCCTTGGTTCAGAGTATTATAAAAGTGATGTAATGGTGAATTGTAATAAATAGCTAGCCATTGTAACTGTTATTGGCTTTTTTTGCTGTAACAGTATAAGTTTTTAAGCTGACGTCTCATTCTCAGATACATTATTGTGTCTTGTATGTTAGCTTAACATTGTTTTTCAGATTGTAGGTAAGCTGCCCTACTATTTCATCTCCTCCTGAGAGTATTTTCTTTTATTTCTTTCATTTTCCCCTTTTATGTCTTTTTTTTCACTGCTTGGGCATTTTAATATTAATAGGTCAAAACCAAAGTTATCCATAGATATTGATGTCTGTACTGGTAATTTTATAAGGAGTTCATGTGGGTATCTTTGATTGGTTTATTTATTATTACAGAAGAATAATTATGGAGAGAAGCAGTGTTAAAACAAACATGATACCAGAGTGAGTAATGCTCCGGTAATTGCAGGGATGGCTCTATATTGCTAGAAGCAGCAATGTTGTCCAGTGTTGAGGGTTGGTCAAGAACCGATGGCTGCTCACAGAGTCTCACAGCAGAGCAGCCACCCAAGTTTGACCTTCAGGAAAGAAGGGAAAGGTGGAGGAATGAGGTTACACAATCCTAAAAGGGCAGAAGAGGAGCAAAGTGTCTGAGAGGAGACAGGATGACAAGGGTGGTTGAAGGCAAGGTTGTGTGTGTATGAAGTAGATCAGTGCTCCTTCCTTCTGTGCGTGCAGGTGTGCACTGTGATCATGGGTGTTTGTACAACTGGCATACTCTTCTCAGTCGCTGTGGAAACGAGATGTTTATTACTGACCAACTGTTTATAGGTTTCAAGCTTGCAGTCAGCTTTTCCTCTTGCACATTGCCACTATAAAACTGTTCTTTTCACAGAATCACACAGAATCACAGAATGGTTGAGGTTGGAAGGGTCCTCTAGAGATCATCTAGTCCAATCCCCTGCTCCAGCAGGGACACCCAGAGCACGTGGCACAGGGTGGCATCCAGGTGGGTTTGAAGATCTCCAGAGAAGG
>JAWLRI010000963.1:5710167-5722300 GCA_034781795.1 Crypturellus tataupa | reverse complement strand
CTGCACCCAGTACTCCAGGTGCGGCCTCACCAGAGCTGAGCAGAGGGGCAGGATCCCCTCCCTTGACCTGCTGACAATGCTCTTCCTGATGCAGCCAGGATCCCACTGGCCTTCTTGGCCACAAGGGCACACTGCTGCCTCATGGTTAACTTGTTGGCAACCAGGACTCCCAAATCCCTCTCCACAGAGCATCTCCAGTCTAGTTTGACTCTCTCTTTCTTGTCTCTGGAGAACACTTATTCTCTATCTGCTTTGGTTTTTCATTATATCTCAGTCTTATTTTTCTACTTCTAAACCAGTTTCTGTAAGGAGAAAGTAATGCCTGCCTGGGTTGGCATAAAACCACAAAATGAGGAAGAAAAGGCAGGAAAATTACCAATTGCATGAAGTGACGTGATGTTCTGTTCGTCTCGCCTACCAGGAGCTGCTCACCTGTCAAAATGCTTTGGCAGTTCTTAACTCAAGGTAGTAGGAAAACTTCTTGCAGCGGGGATGATATATTTATCTTTCTCTCTGCAGTGCTGCACATAGCTCTTCCTGCGAGAATAGTGCTCAAGATAGTAACATGGGAAAGCATAGAGGCAGGGGAAGTCTTGCAGCATTAGTAATACTTCAGTTGCAGAAAATTGATGCCAAGAGGCAGCAAAAAGAGCAGACTAGTGGAAGAGAAACAGGATGTTTTATTCAGTCAGCTGATTGTTAATTGAGCGAAGTTACAAGCTACAGGCTGAAGTCTGTTTTGTGGTTCTTTCAGAGGGGCAGGAAAGCTGTATGTTTATTTGGGATCGTGCTTTTGTTTTTGTGGGGAAAATGTTCTGCTTATACCAAGTTCAGACTGCAGAGTAATAGGTAGTAGGTGGCATTAGATGAGAGATTTCTCTTGAAATGAGAGTCTTTTGTTTATTAAGTCTGTTTCTCCTCTCAGATGTTTTCTTACCAAGGCTCTTCGGGGTGAAGCTCTTCATCCAATATCCATCACTTAGGAAAAAGTGCCTCAAAATGTGGCAGGCCGCTGCATTTGGCTGATATGTAACTGCAATATTCATGCACAGCTTTATGGAGAGTTTCTTTTCCATAGAGTATGAACTAAACATCTCAATTACATCCAGAAGGAGCAGACCTGTTTTTCATTATCTGTGAAGATTTTCTGAATTACATTAGTTGCAGTTCATTAGATCTTATAATCATATTTGCCGTATGTCATTATGGGGGAGTGAGGGCTTTGGGTGTGTGTGGAGGTATCCCTGTTTGCAAATCATTCCCACAGGAGCAAGAATTAGTTTTTACTACCTCAGTCCATTGGGATCAAGCCCCGATTTTTCTGTGTCCTTCACAGCAGGAAAGCAGGCAAAGTGCACCAAGTGCCAGGAAATTGGTGTGGGGCACAGGAAGCAGGTTGAATTGTTTTGTCTTCTTACCCCCATATTACTGCACTTGCCATATGTGTGCCTCGGCGTGAAGGCAAAGTCAAGGGGTATTCTGGAATGTCACAAATGAGGTATCTTATTTATTTGCCCCAGCTCTTTCCCCACTCGCCATTCTCATTCAGAAGGAAAGAATTAGATTATTATGCTATCCTTGAAGAGAAAATAAACATATGTGTATGTGTTTGTTTATATTTAATATATTTTACTATGTATAAACATATTTTATAAATATATATAGAAAAGAATGGGGCATCAATTATATTTTTCACTGATGTGCTGCAAGGAATTGAAGGCATTCAAGAGTCGACCTTTTTCAGAAGAGAAGCAGTAACGGGTATGCAGAGGGCCATTTTGGGGGGATGGCTCAGTTTGTAAAACTATTAACATCATTTGCAGAAATTGCAATGAATTGCTAACACGACATGAACCCCATAAATGAGCTGCTTTATCAGCACTGCTCCCGTCAGATTTACCATTCTGATACATGCCAAGCAAGAAAAGCAATATTAATGAGTATGTCTGAAGACCATAATTCTACTTGTGCCTGTTGTACAGAATATTTCCTGGTGGAGGGGTCTCAAAACATTAATCTCCCCTGCCTATGTTCTTGATTTATGGATACGGCCGCTCCTAATCTCCGAAAAGTTAGATGTCTGGTCTATAAGGGGAAACTAGATGTGACTGGCTTCAGTAGTACTGCCTCTCTTCACAGGCAGAAGTTCAGCTTCACTGACTACTCAGTGCATAGAGAGAGCCAATTTAGCTTATTTTTAGAGACTGCAGTGAAGTAAGGCAGTGCCTCGCCTCGAGGACCACACAGCTGTGTTCCCAAGTTCAAGGAGGAAAGCACGATCATGTAAATAAGGCACCGGGACTCCGGATATGTGGGATCAGTTCTCATCTCTGATGAAGATCTTTCCAAGAATCACCTAATTCTTCTCTGTCTTTGACTTTTTAGTGTAAAGGAAGTGTTTACACAGACTTTTTCTCATGTGCTGCTCGTCTTATTTAAATAGAACATAGATTTTTTTTTAGGATAGAAACTGTGTCTATCAATGCAAAAAGCCTTGCATAGATGCACTGAATTTATAGGAGCTGAATTTCCTAATGAAATACAACTACTAAGCTGAACTGCAGCTGAAATACAACTGCTAAGTTGAATTCATTCAACTACTGAATGAATTAAAGTGAATAATGAGAAGTTTGAGCCTGAAATAGAGCTTTCACCTTTACAAAGCACATAACGTGAACACTTCTTATTTTTTTTAATTTGCCTATCACTGAACTAAATAAATGACTGCTGCTGTTTTTCTCATTGCAAGATATTACACAGCTCAATCCTGACTAATTCTTTTTGCTTCAAGATTATTTAGTCTTAAATATAACAAGCTCTTCTGTAATTTGCAGTCTACCTCCAAGGACCAATCACCTAGTTTCCCTGGAACCTTCTGGTCTTCCAGACTTCTAAATCTATAAATTGTGTGTTAGCAAAGACACTCAGTAATTTTAATTTATTAGATTCAAAATTCATTTGCTTAATAAATTTTAAAAATATATGATTTTTTACATGCTTAATTCTGGAGAAGGGGAGGGTCCCACCTGGGTGTTCCCATTCACCTTAAAAGGCTATAATATCCAGACTGTTGGATAGAAGGCATTTTTAAAATATCTTAGTTTAGCTGTATCTATCATCTTCACTGTAAGCACATGTCTAAAATGTCATCAGTCTAACATCAAGTATCTAGCCAGATCAAAGTCATCTAGTCCTCACTGGGGTGGATTTAGGGGGAGAGCTCTCAGCTGGGGTCCCTTACATAGGGTCTAGGTGAATAGTAAGTTATTTTTAGAGAGAAAAACTTACCCTAGATACCCCCCCCCCCAAATCAGTAGTCTCTTTTCCTTAAAATCAGTCCTTCTTCCAGAGTGTTTTATCAGAGCCAGAGCATTGTGTTTTTGTTGCACATTCTGCAATCCTCAACGTGCTTCTAAGCTGGAAATGAGCAATGTCCTGTCTGTCTACCGTGTTTCACTGATCTGATTCAGGACCTCAGGAAGGTGGATTGATGGAGGAAGAGTGGATTTCAGCAGTCTCTTAGGCCAGTTTACAGAGGCAGTCTGCATGTGTGCCTGCCTTCCAGGCTGCAGGGAATTTCTCTGTTTTTTTGTTATTATCAGAGTTTACAAAAGGGGCGCTTGAATCACTTCGGGTAGAATGTTGTTGCACTGCAAAGACTGAACATGGATTTGGCACAGTAAAATTACAAACTGCAAAATGCAGTTATAAACAGGCTGTGTTTAATGTGAAATAACCTCTAGTTCCAGGAAAAGTGAAGCTATCAGGAATAGTAGTGTCAGAGCTGGAAAGCACTTTACAAAGACAGCTTTCATTTCTATATGCTCGAAAGCATGCTGTAATAGTGCTCTAATTACCTCACTGAAACCAGAAAGCAATATGGGATACTGTGGGGGTGTGGGAAAGAGAATAATATGCTGCAATTAAGCTGCAATCTTTGGCATGGTCACTTGTCAGATAGAGCTTTTTTACTACAGCGTTTGAGCCAGTCATTATCTGGCTTCTAATGCCTGGGGAAAATATGTGGTGGAGCTGCTGCAGGCCATCTTGGAAAGCCAGGGCTGCAGCTCCCTGTTTACCCTTTGGGCTGGGGTCTACCGTGGAGCTGAAGGCCAGGCCAGTTCTCTTATCCCATCTGTGAAATGCGGGTAACATTATTACCCACTGTGAAATAAATTTGCAAGCTTTAAGTTGTTTAAAGAAACAGTATGTTTAGGACTAGGTTTATAAAATTGGACAACTTCCTAAATACTCGCCCTTTTAATAGAAATTCTTCTGCTCTTGTAGCATTAGGAGCAAAGTAAGGAAGAACAAGAAGTGGGTGTTACAAAGGAGGTGAAATTAGTAGAAATAGGAAACTCAAAAGTGATATTGTTCAAGTGAGGTCAAGTGTTCTATCTCAGAGAGAGAGGTTTCTTAAGAAGAACAGAAAGTGTCAAGAGTGGAAGTTATTTTCTATATTTGTAGGGCTGCAGTATTGTCAGGAAAGCATAGGGGAAGAAAAGATGTCCAAGGATGGCTCTGAGCTTGCAATAGTGGAGAGAAAAATTGCTAAACTTGATAATAGAGATAGAAAAAAATGAAAAAGTCTAGAAGGAAAAAAAATCAGTTCAGCTTTGAAAAGGTGGCGAGGTCTGATAAAGCATGACTGTATAGATTGGTCATAAAGTGCGGATAGCTGTGTAGGACAGCATTTACTGCCTTTTATTTTTTCCTGTAATGCCACAGATACCTGGTTTCAGAGAGACATGGTTTCTATTTAGGAGATGTTAAGAATTAGAAGTGGTTAAAAGTGATTTGAGTAATTTGGGATTGTTCAGCTTTGCCTTAGATCTGCTTTTGCACTGCAGAGCGCACACTCCTCCTTTGATAAGAGGGCTCTGATTTCTGCTCGGGAAGATACAGTGGGGAATTAGATCAGACCCTCATTATCCTGCCATTTCTGTGAGCAGAAACACGAGCCCTTCTGAAGGCTTAAGGCGTCTGCAAGGCATGTCTGACAGCCTCCGACAGCATCCCCGTCCACCGCGGTAATTCACTGCAGCACCAGGCTTTCAGGATCAGGCCTTAATTATGTGCACATCTGGGCTCCTGCAGCATTTCTTATCTGCCTGGGATAAGAAATATCTTTTTTTTTTTTTTTTGGTCTTTAATTGCTGTAGCTAAGCAGCTGCTGCCAAACAAACAAGGAGCCTGAAATGCACCTGTACCAGAACACCATTAATCTCATACAGATTAGGTTTTATCCTCACCTAGTGCCCAGGAACCCTGAGAGTGAAATGCAGCAGATACTAAAAAGCAAGAGCTAGTAAAATCACGGTCTTCTTATAATCATGCTTGTATAGCTCAGTACTGAATCTCCATATAAGCAGCTAGAGGCTCAAGCAAGGCAGGACAGCTACGGAAACAGTAACACAAATCAGTCTCATGTCTTTTTTACTGTGCCTTTGGAGATGCCACCCAGTCTTGCTCCCGGTGAATATGGTGGTGTTAGGGCAGACTCTAATAAGCAGGACCTCAGCCCAGGCGGAGGTCCAGCCACCTATTGGCTCTAGAAGCATTTAACAATGATGTGCAATTACTGTTAAATGTCAAGCATCAGAGAACAGTTTCAGTTCTAAATCAAGAGGCTTAGAGAGGGTTCTTTGGAAGAAGGAAGGGTTAAGTTCATTTTAGCACAGGGCAGTCATCTGATCTAATTCATTACAAAACTGCACTTAATCCACTTCCCAGTAGCAAGAAAATAGGACCAGTTTGTTGTTTTCCATATGTGTACAGAACAAGATTCTGGATTGAGTAAAATGAGCCTACCACATGCTCACCCTTGTCTAGATAAAATGCATGGATTACAAGGAGAAGTTTGGTATGAAATCTTGTTGGTGCAGGAGTTGTCATGGTAAAGAATTTCCTTGGCAAATGACTTTCTTTAGATTTTTGATTTATTTTTTTTTTTACGTGGTCCAACAATGTCTAATTCAAGGGACGTACTCAGTCTTGGATCACTTGGCAATATTTTGCACCCACTGATGCCTGAGCTTTGTCCTAAGTTGCAGAGTGAGCTTTCTGGGAAGCAAATAAGGTAACAGGATCTTCTTTTGGTTTCCTGTAGAACTGCAGCTTTGTAGAGAAAGTCTGTTTTTGAAATCTGGAGGATCATAACATAAAAGAATCTACATCTGTGGATGTTACTTACACCTAAAGGACTGTCTGTGGCTGCTGCCCCGCTGCTACCATCCAGATTTCGATTCCTTTGTAATATTTGGATGACAGTGTTAGCAGCTGGACGTAGACAAGAAGACATTTGTTTCATAGCTCTTGGCTGCTGTCTTGTTTCATGGTTCCATATATCTTGTACTTCACATTCTGGTTCGTGCTAACGCATCTCTTAGTGGGCATGCTACCAGGCCAATAAAAATCTGGTTTAAAAATTATGACCTTCTTCCCCTTTCCCTCCCATGTCTGTATTATTAGGCTGGAGGGGATTGTTCACCTCAGATGATCCCGCTGATCTGTTTCATAGTTTAACAAGGGCAACTGAAGACACAGAAATAGGAGAGAGAAGGAGGGGGAAGAGAGCAGCAGGAGGCAGTGCAGCTGGAGAAGGAAGCTCGGAACCAAGCTTCCTTGCAGAGGATCAGCCTACGAAGTCCCTGATCTGTGCCCTTTTTAGCTGAATCCGGTCTGACAGGCTAGGACAGAGCCTTGATCTCTGAGCTCTCCCTGAATCTGTCCTGTCCTGTTGTGTTTGGGTTCTCACGTTCAAAGTCGTTCAGTTGTCAAAACAATTTCTTACCTTGCCTCTGCTGTATCTATAATTCATAAAGAAAAACAGAGCGGTGACGCCATCAGCTTTTCCCACTCCTTCCCCTTGGGAAGTTGATGGAAAGTGTGGGCCTGAGATGACTTATGCTCATTGCCGCATCACATGGCACCACTCCGGCCTCGGGAGCCACGCAAAGCAACATTGGCACAGACATTGCCCAAAACTCTGCACAGAAAACACAGACCAGATCCCGGATCCAAAGGGTGCGGGATTGGTCGCTTGTTGGTCTTCGATGATGCTCGTGTCTCAATGCCAGCTCTTGCAGCAGCTTCCTCGGTAGCTGGAATTCCCTCTCATCGCTCTGCCTAAGATCACAGCCTCCCCAAGCTCTACTGGGTGTCTTAGCTTCAGAGTGGCTTCACCCCTGGTACATCTGTATGCTTCAGTTTGGCAGCAAATCTTCCCTTGTGCCCCACATTGCACTTGTCCATCCTCACCAAATCTTGCTGAAATACCTAAGCTGCACTTTATCTCCAGAAAAGCTCTATAGACAAAGAACATGTTGTTTGCTATGAAAACGGGGGTCGAGCAATGAAAAAACATATATATCTTTCTAAAACTGCCAAGCATAATTATGTGCAATTTTCAGGAAATGGAGGTTATTTGTCATGTACTATTGGCAAATACCAATTTCTGAAAAGCAAGGAAATAATTCAACAAGGAGAAAATCTATGAAGTATAATGTAAGAGTTACTTCTCCGTATAATGATTTTGAAATATGTGAAGAGATGTTTTTACTTTGTCCTAGGTGAAAGAAGTTTTCTTAGCAAGCTATTCCAAGCCTGTCTTTATTATTATTTAGAGATCACTAGCAAGTATTGCTTGCAAGTTGTGTGGAGATTTCTAAACAAAGATATTCTTGCCTTTCTCTGGGTGAAAAAAAAAAAGTCCAACCTAAGGAAATCTTCTATTTCTAAAGATGTTCACAGATTAAATAAAAAATGTTCACGTGGCCATTGCTTCCTCAGTGAGGTCCCTCTGCAAGGTTAAGTTTTGGGAAGCTGAGGGTCTTTGGAGGGTGGCAGGAGGCCTCTTTTCCAGGCCAGGCAGGTGCAAGGCTGCACACAGGCCTCCGGTTTTAGCACCAGGGCCTGTCGAAGCACTGCAGCCCGCTCGCACAAGCCACCGTGATCACTGCAGGCACAGCTACATTTTTCCTAAAGGAAAGCTTCACCAGGGGGCAGCACAATATAACTTTTTTCTCCCTAAAGCGGTAGTTAATCATTTAAGGCATTTAAAGAGATGTGAAATTAGCTGCTTGTTGTTGCATCGTTAAAGGAAGCCTCAGAGGGACTCCAGAACGCACAGACTGTGCAGGGACCAGGCACTCGCCAGGGCAGTGGTTGTGCTTTCCTCACATCTCGGTGCCTGTTTGCCCTCCTGGGGTGCTTGTCCAACCCTCGCTATTTCCAAAGCATTCCTGTGTGCCCAGAAGGAAGCTATTTCACCATTTGGGAAGCACTAATCCATAGGAATAAGCTCTCTGATGGCTGAACAAGTACCATTAGCAGGGCGCAGTGCCTAGCGTATGCAGACGTGCCTTCCTGTGCTAGGGTTGCAGTCACTTCTTCCTGTTCTTAGGCACGTATACCAGTGAGCAGCTTCTGCCTTTGCTTTCTTGCACTTACCTGAGTCCAGCAGTTTAAGGGGCTGAAGGGAGTCACATCTCACCTGCTCAGGCTCCTCCCCTGGAGGGCTTCATTGCTGCCTCATTCATTACAAAATTATTCCAATGTGATGCCCTGTTCTGCTCGCATGAGTAACCAGTGCCTTCAGTAGTTGCCTCCCCAAGTTCAAGTGCCACTGTACTTTCCTGACCTTTTTTGACCTCTCTTTTTTTTTTTCCCCTCAATTTACAGTGAGAGATTTGCATCTGAATCCTTAGTCTTTCACTGTAGAATAACTACACCTTCTGTCCTTGGTCCCTTTCTTGCCTCCATTTGGCTTCCACCCAGTAGAATTTCTCATTGCTAGATTCAGTCTTGTACTTCCCTCACACATCTGCCTTGACCCACTGCCTCTGATCTCAGCCCTTTTTAAGCTCCGTCTCTCAACTCCAGCAGCTGCTGCTCATCCTGTAGCTTCGTAATTCTGCTCAGGAGGCTTCAAAGGACGCAGCCCTCCTGGGCATCTTTGTCCTAGGCATCCTTAGCTTTCCTTTACTCAGCTATTGTCTTTACTTCATCAATCTTAATACATAGGGATGTATTTGGGGAATAAGAGACTAACTTTGTCTGCTATTTTAGCTTTTGGAAGGTTATCTAGTTGGCTGCATATTTCTGAGTGGAATATAGTGTTGCTAATCAGTACAGGCATTTTGCTTAAAAAAAAATAGTTGAAAAGAAAATCAATACTTCCTTTTCCAAACTTCTAAGAAAGGTTTGGAGTGGGATAACTCTCCTGCTGCTGTGTTCTTTGGAGGGTCTTCTCCATGCCCAGCACCTCTACGGGCATCTATTTGTGTATCCCTGTCCAAGAGGGTTTTTCAAGCTTTACACCCTGTTTTGTGCTGCTCTGTTCCCACAGCACCAGGATGCCAGGAAGGCAGCCATGGGCTTTGTCCAAGTGTGGGGCACCTGCTTCTCCCATCTTTAAAACCTAGCAGGGAATATGGTTTTCTTATTACTTAGCCAAATGAGAAATATTTAACTCCACTTCAAAGTCTGTCTTTCTAGGATGAGAAACTGCTGTTCCTGTTCTAGTGACTTCTTCAGGCTTAGGTCTGTTTTGGTATATTCCTTATATTCTCTGTGCTCCCCACAATAAATATAAACCAAACAGAGTGACTGGGATATATCTAGAAATGTTAAAAAAAAAGTAATAAATTCTATGTCTCTTTCATTCTCATTGTGATTTCATAAATATCTAAAAAATACATGAATATCTTACATTATGAATGCAAATTGCTATCTAAAAAAATTGCTTCTGCTCACCCTGAATGATTTAGTAAAAATTGGTTCTTTAGGATATGTGTCTGTAATTCTGATCCCACACGGTAGAACTCAACAAGCCAATTCTATATAGGAATAGAAATAGTCTTTGTAAGAACTACCTAGTCACATAATTTGTTCCTTCTATTTAAGTTCTTTGCTTTGATGTGAATGGTCCCTTCTTGGAGATTAAGCTTTTTCTCATAAGAATTTAATACCAACATGGTAAGAGATGATGATGATCCATGATATGGATCTGACATTATTACCTAATTGTATTTGCTAGTGAAAAGTATACTTCTAATGGAAATATATATATATATATATATATATAAAATGAATTTTCTCTCTCTCTCTCATATATATAAATATATATGAAAATATACAGATAAGATAAGAGTAATTCTAAGTATTTTAGGCATTATTCAATCTCAGGTTGTGGTGCTTTTCATTCCCCAAAATTTATTGCTCATTTCTTAACCATTGTACTTTATTTCAATGTGTGTATTTCAATCAGTCCTGAGGTCTAGATGCAAGGCTATGGCTTGACTTTTATAGTGTATTTCTAAGTTATGAGGGCAAAGATATATTCAACTGTGCAGAAAAAAAAGTCTTCTTTTAAATTTTGCCTTAGGTCAACAATGTCTTAAAGTAAAAATAAAGACTATATTTTAGCATATTTTGAATACCAAAACTTATATATGTTATCATATGTAAACATAAATGCTGTTAACTTGGGATCTTTTGCCAGGAACTGCTCTGTTGTAGCAAAAGATGTAGTAATTCAAGTTCTTGAAAAATTCTGCATCTAGTCTTCTCATTTGTTGTCTTTATTATTCTCATCTGGGCGAGGAGAAGCCAATTTTACTACTGTCCAGGGTAAAGCAACAAGAAAACTCACATTTCGTATATTAAAAAAAAAAAAAAAAATCTGTTCTGAACTGGAAGGGTTTTTTTTTCTGTCTGGTATTCCTTTTAAAAACAATCTATTTAACATTGTACTTTAAACACCAAGTCATGTGCAGGCACCCGAAGGCATTGAGAGAGAAAGAGATGAAGGTCTCCCACAGTTATCTTTTGATAATTTGGCACAAGTTTTGGTTGCTTTGAAAGCTTTATTTTGTTAGTAGAGTTAACAAATATCATCAGAAATAGATTGCTGTGTGTCTTGAAGTGGATTTGTAGACTTTTTTTCTAAGTACAAGAGCAGAGACAGTGCACTACATTTTATTGATGTTAAGATTGCTGATGCTTAGCAGCTTGTGTTAATACTTGACATATTTTGTTCCGTGTCACCATTAGAAACAGCTGCAGATCTCTCTGGCTCTGGCAAGACAGTCATCTTGCACATAAAACTAATTTGGGAATTTTTTTGTTTGTTTTTTTTTTGGAGGCAGCTTTTGTAAGACCTGGATTCGAAATATCACTCTTGCCAGACTTATATGTGCTAGATTCACTGTCATTAGAATCTCATGACTTTCAAATATCTTTTCTGTGTGCAGAAGCAGAAGAGGTGCTCATCCCAGATGCCGGCACGCTCCAAGGAGTAGCATCTTCTTCCCAAAGTGACACCAGCTCCTGCTAGTACCATGGGACCAGACGGTAGTTTCTTAGGCAGCGGGCAGCTCCACGCCATCCTGTGGGGAAGTTTGGCAGCTCTCACCACACTCTTGTTCCTCACCTTCCTCATCTTCCTCTGCTCCAGCTGCAACAGGTGAGACTCAGTAGTGTAGGAGACAATGTTTTTTCTTAAATCAAATATTGCAGGGATTGAAACAGCTTCATGAATAACCAGTTAGCAAGAGTTACTGGATACTGAGGTAATGAAATAAAATACCATAAAATAGTACGTTTCTGTGAAGTAGTCACTTCATATTTTTAGAAGGCTAAGTCTGCCTTTTGCCATGGTGTCTCACAGACACACTGGTGGCTTGGCTTAGTCATATCAGAGTGTCCCCTCAGCAAATTTGCTGATAATGCCAAACTGGGAGGAGTAGCTGATACCCCAGAGGACTGTGCTGCCATCCAGAGGGACTTGGACAGACTGGACAACTGGGCGGTGAGAAACCTCATGAAGGTTTTTCCACAAGGCCAAGTGCACGGTCTTGCACGTGGGGAGGAATAACCACAGACACCAGTACAGGCTGGGGACCAACCTTCTGGAGAGCAATTCTGCAGAGAAGGGCCAGGGCGTCATGGTGGATGACAAGTTGACCATAAGGCAGCAGTGTGCCCCCGTGGCCAAGAAGGCCAATGGGATCCTGGGGTGCATTAAGAGGAGCGTCTCCAGCAGGTCGAGGGAAGTGATTCTACCCCTCTACTCAGCCCTGGTGAGGCCACATCTGGAGCACTGTGTCCAGTTCTGGGCCCCCCAGTACAA
>JAWLRI010000963.1:5674223-5710067 GCA_034781795.1 Crypturellus tataupa | reverse complement strand
ATCTGCCCTATGAGGAGAGGCTGAGGGAGCTGGGCCTGTTCAGCCTGGAGAAGAGAAGGCTGAGAGGGGACCTGATCTGTGTCTATGAGTACATCAAGGGAGGGAATGAGGAGGATGGGGCCGGCCTCTTTTCAGTAGTGGCCACTGATAGGACAAGAAATGGCCACAAGCAGAAGTACCAAAAGCTCCACAGGAACTTAAGGGAAAATTTCCTGACAGTGAGGGTGACAGAGCACTGAAACAGGCTACCCAGGGAGGTTGTGGAGTCTCCTTCCCTGGAGCTGGATGCGACCCTGTGCCACACGCTCTAGGTGACCCTGTACCTAAAGGCATCTCTAGAGGTGCCTTTCAACCTTAATGATTCTATGATTCTATGATCCCTGGGGTAATGTATTTGGGAATTCAACTCCGTGTAGAATTTCTTTCAGTGTAAACTTGAACAGTTCTTAATGGTTTTCTGTGGTGAAGCAACAATCTAATAATACCTACTTCTTTTTTTTTCCTGTAAATGAAAAATACTGTTGTGCCTGCTAGGTACTTTCTGTCTTAAGCTGAAGCCTTAAGTTTTAGCTAAAAAGCATTTTTGAAGCCAGTACTGCCTGGCCAGTCAGGACCAGAAACCAGGACAGTCTACCTGTTCTGAGTGGCAGGACAGGAGCAGCATGTGGCTTCTGGTCACTGTCAGTAAATACTCCTCAGCAGTGCTCCTGCATCTCCAGCTTGGGTGCTTGGCAAAGTCAGTTAGAAAGGGTGAAGCAGAGCCTTTTTCTGTTCTCAGTCCTTCTGGGGGATGCTCTCCTTCCTAAGAGGCGAAGGTAGAAGGTATTTGGAATATTAATTTGACCTTGATTTCTGAAGGAATGGAGAGTTCAGCAGAATGAACTATACGAAGTTTCTATATATGAGGTTTCTATGACCTGTTATTGATTGAGAAAATTAGGCAGGCTGAATAGGGCAAAAAATGCAGGTTAAAAAAGAAAAGCAAAACAATTCCTAGGTATTTCAAATTTACTTTGTCCATTCCTGGAGACTAGGGAATTGATCCTGCTGTTCAAGGCAAAATGATTAAGAAGCAGAGAAAGACAGTAATTAAAGACTCATAAATACTTTATTCTCTTCTCCATGAGAGGATTTGATTCCAGCAATATAGGCACTTTTACTTACTTTGTGTTTTCAAGTTTCAAGCACCTTCCAAAATGTGTGACCTTAGCCCAACTGATGAAATAAGGAACAGTTTTAAAACTTACTTTCAAAAATAAATGCATGCAACTATATATGATGTTCTGCAAGGTTTTGAAAATGTGTCCAGAATCCTGATGGATTTTTGAGACGAAAAAAATAGTCTCAGTTTTCATTTAATGTGAACACTTTTTTTTTCTTTTTTAATAAATCCAGAGCAAATGTGTCAGGATAGACTCCAGCAAACAAGACTTTCATGACATATTTCTGTTTTCTCAACCCTCAGAGGCATTTCCAAAAACTGTCAGTGGTAGTATCGTACTTTTGGAGGAAGCACAAGGAGTAGGGTGGGAAAGGTGGCACATGTAAGCCTCCTGCTGTGCAGTGGTATCAGAATCTGGCAGAATTTGGGCAAATAGTTTGGTTTAATCTGTGCTGCAGTCTTTTGTCAAAATAATGAAGAGCCAGATCATCTGGATCTGCTTCAGTTTACATGAGGGCAGGCTGTGATTTTGGGGAGTCAGCAGAGTGGTCCAGCTGGTGGCCCATGGGATGTTGTTGTTTGCGCTCCATATGTAGCCTACACTCAACCCAAAGTCTTTCTCTAGCTCAGGTTAGTCAGGTCTGTCATGGAGAGACCTAACAAGGCTGTACATAGTCTGTACCTCAGTATGTCTGAACATTTCAGATGTGATTAAAAGCAGAGATATGATTCATAGTGGTTTGGTTATATTCAGTTAGTCCTTACACACGAACAAGAGGAAGGTTTGTGTGTGTGTTTGTCCTGACTCCTCAGATATGAGCGTCGCCACATTGTGGTGGCCTTACACTGAAGTCCCTGTAATAACCTTCAGTTATTCATATTACAATATTAAAGTTAATTGCAGTTCTGCTCCCACGAGGTACATACAGTCTATTAATGATCAACATTTACTTATTACCATAAATCTTAGTAAAATATTTTATGTTTTCACTAAGGGAGAAGAAGTCCAAGCATCAGAATGGAGATCATGAAAATCTGATGAATGTGGTAAGTGTTCATTGGTATTTATATTATTTCTTCTTGTATTTATCTTATTTCATGTTTCTTTCTTGTGGTTGTTTTGCATCAAGGCCTTTGCAAACATTGCAAGCTGGAATATAGGTAAGCACAAACTTCAAGAAAATTTTGAGAATAGGAAAGGGCAGGTAGCTTCTGTAAATCCCAGTGACCTGAGCTTTTGTGGCACCGAATCTCCTGCGTTCCTTTCACTCAGGTTGCTGTGCAAGTGCAGTGGTCAGGTGCTGTTTTCCGACTAGAAGAAGCCGTGGTAATTTCTTACAGAGTTTGGATGGGAGATCACTCTAGATATACTTGTTTTTATTGTTTGTTTGTTTTGATATCTTTAAACACAGGCACATAAATCTTTTGAGTACTATAGGCTGGATTTGTCTCTCCCAGTAGTACTGCATGGGAGTTAGAGCTCCTGAGATCAGAGTAAAATCCATGGTGTATCCAACTGTGTTTGCAAACATTTAATCCACCTCATTTGTATTGTAGCCTTCTGATAAGGAGATGTTCAGCCACTCCATCACCAGTTCTGCTACTGAGCCTCCTCCAAGCAGCGACCAGAACGGGGTGCTCAGCAATGGCGAGGGTGAGTAGCGCAGTCCTTGCGATGGGCTGAACGAGAAGGGCCGTCCCCTTGCTCATAGATCCCAAGAGTTCTGCCACATTTCTAACCCACCATGGTTTAGGTTTCTAGGCATCAGCTTTCCTAGGGGATGGTCTGTTTGCCTGAGCACCCTGTATTTTCCTCTGATCATCCCTGGAAGTCTCACCCCAGAACAGCTGCCCAAATCCTGCATCTCAGGGCAGTAACAGCCCTCCGAAAGGAAGCTCTTTTTGATAAAGAACCTAATTCACACAAAGCTTATCTAGTTTACAGGGGTTGGTCGTAGTCCCATGCTTCCTGAGATTATCACTTGATGAAAATGTTGAAACTTGAGTGCCAGCTTCCTACTCACACACTGTCCTGTTCCCCTCAGTCACAAGCATTTGGGGAACTTTATGATAAACCTGGTAGAGGAATAGATCCAGCTAGAAGAAAAATCTTTTGCTAAAATTGTTAGACAAACTCCAGTCTGGGTTTGACAGTGTGGATTGGCCTCGTTCTTCCTTACAGATACATTTAGGTCACTTTTTGGCATTTCAGGTTCTTCATCATTATAGCCCTTTAGGTCACATCAGTCCATGTTTCCTTCCAGCTGGGATGAAACTTCAGAAGTTTCCGAACTAGACTGTGTTATTGGGAATAGGATTCCTGAGGATTTACTCAGTTAATTGCATTGCCCCTAGATACTGCAAAAAATCTTTCTTTTGGTTAAGAACACAGTTGCTTTCAGACACTAAAGCAGACTAACAGTGGATTTCAGCTCTTCCCAAAAAGCTACTACAAACTGCAGTTTGTGTGGTTTTGTGATCTCTTCTCTTGCAGCTTTATTTTCCCCAGTCTCTTAATCTACCCTCTACAAACAAAACCATGCCTACATGTATACATATAGGTCATCCCTTTGACTTTTTGTATTGTTAAACATGTAAGTATTGCTAGGATTAGCACTATGAACACCTCAAGGCACAAGCTAGTCTCTCGGCAGGTTGCACAATAAAAAATGATTCTAGGCACTAATTCTAGAAGATTTAGTAGACAGTAAGGATCCCCAAAGTACTGCAGGTCAAAGAGGAAGTGCAACACACTGCCCAGGCCTCAGTTCAAGGGGAACTTGAGCAGTATTCTTGATCACTCAAATGTGTTTTTGTATTGTAGAAAGTAGGAAACATAAACAGGCTTCCTATTTCTTCTTTAATCTTTGCTTTGCTGAGCACTCAGAATGATTCACACTCAAGTAACACTGGAAAATATTTTACTCAGCTGATCCTAAAAATAGACACGTTTGCAGTTCATCCTGGGAGCGAACTGTTCCCTCCTGATTAGACACTGACACACTGGGCTGCGTTCCCTAACTTAGAGCTCAACGCCTGATCTCTCCGTGAGCCTGGAGGCTACACTATGAAATCTCGACCTCTTGGAGACAAGTGACCAAAGGGGGTTTAAAACTTTCTTTTTTGCAGTTAATCCCTACTCCCTTACACTGACTTGTTTCATATTTAGGTGCATTTAACCCAGAAGTGAATCAGTGCAGAGAGCAGAGCCACGCAGGAGGGGACTGTGTCTGTTTGCCACTAGTCGCTAGTCAGCTGTGAGAAGGTGCTACTAAAAGGCCTGCTGTCGACTAGCAGACAGTTTTTATTACTGCTAGCTTTCAGTTAGCATAACAACCCTCCTGACTAACCAGAGCTGTTCAGCTTTTCTTTCTTTATACTTTACACAGCCAAAGGGCTCTGTGTAGTGCACAGTGCCCTGAGCACAATGGCCAGAAGAGGAAAAAAATGATGTTGCAGCATCTGCAAGCAGTTCCTGATGTTCCTCAAAAACTGCAGGACACTTTGTGTGTCAACAGTTGCTCCCCAGTCACATGCAGGAGTCAAGTGACTGGAGAAGAAAGTTTCCCTTCTCCTCACATTTCCCACTGAGGCAGTGATTAGCATTTCACACCTTAAGTCCCATCCTGAGTTGTGCTGTCAGGTTACAGCTCCCTGGGGGGGATGTTACTGTATAAGAGTGTTTGCCCAAAGCACAAGAGAAAGAAGCCTATGTAACAACCACCAAATCAATAGTACTGATTGCTTTGTAAACACGTTTTGTTGCAAAGTCAAAGAAAACAGAGCGATAGGTTAGTTTTCTCTGTCTGAGATGATAGTGCCATAGGAACTGTACTAAGTAAAATAAGGCTATTCCAAAGTGATTTTTCAAGGAAATGCAGTCAAATAAAGTAACATACCATATACTATCAGCAACATGCATATATGTGTCCATGTGTATATTCATGACTGCAAGCAAATGTCACATGCACTGTAAGATGAGAAGTCCCATTTCAATCCCTTATATCCATTTTGCGACAGCATGAGGCCCACTTGTGTAACTTACAACAACATAGTAACGTGTTCTGCCTAACACCACTTTCTGAAGTCTAATCCTCTCTTTTGTGCATATGGCTGGCTTGTTAGTAAGTTGTCAACCTACATTATGTGCTGCGAGACTAAGGAAAGTATGGCAAAGCCTTCCGATAAGGAGCTGCTGGTGTGGCGTGCAGGGTGGAACTGGCTGTGCCTCACTCGCATTTGGCCAGCCTGTTAAACCAGGTGAGGGCTGGGGAGGGAGAAAGCATGGCTGTCTTCTCTTCTGGTTCCAGAAGAGATAGAATTGGAAGAATAAAAAAGAATAATGAGATTTTTCTTGTAAATGCACTTGGTTCTAGACTTCACACCGGTGTTCTCCGAGTGAGGATGCTCAGCGGTCTGTACACGCTCCGTAAAACTGAGTACAAGGTATCTAGGCACACCTACATACCTGTCCCTGTGCACTAATCCTCAGCGCTTGCTGTGAACCCAGCTGTATCTCAGCTGATCTGAGGGGCGCAGAGCATTGACGATGCTGTGAGGGTCACATATTGACAGTAGAGTACAGCAATCTCCTTAAAAGACATTTTTTGATTAACTTGAGAGGATGGTGCCTACTAGAACATTTCCAGGTATTTGTATCATTTGTATCCTGTGAGAGATGCAAAAACTAAATAATGTAGCATGTACCAAATTAGTTTTTTTAGTCAGGCAGTTGCTTTAAATAATTCTTTATAATTTTCTTTAGTTCTCTCGCAGGACAGTACAACTGCCTGCATCCAGCCTTACGAAGAAGTACAAACATCTGTCTCTGATCTGCTAGATCAGCAGGACAGTCTTGGAAAATCCCTTAAATGTCACCAGAGCCGGGAATTACCCAGTATTCCTCCTAACAGTACCATGGAAACCATCATCTCAGCTAGAAACACAGAAAATGATCAAGGCCTTGGAATGGAAGGGCCTTATGAAGTCCTGAAAGACAGCTCGTCTCAAGAGAACATAGTTGAAGACTGCTTGTATGAAACTGTGAAGGAAATTAAAGACGTCGGAGCCGCGGCCAACATGGAAGGAGGCTGTAACGACAAATCAAGAGCTTTGCTGGTGGCTTCTGAAGGTCAGGAGCAGATCCCTGAGTGCAGAATTGAATCAGCAGAGTATGCATCAGTTGATCGAAACAAGAAAAGTCGCCAAAGTGCTAATTCAGACAGCCCTCTTGGCAGCACACCCGATGTGGAGGATGTAGAGGATGAGCCCCCGCCTCCAGTACCCGTGAAACTTCTTGATGAAAATGAGAATGTGCAAGAACAAAAAGTGGAAGAAGAACAAAAGACAGAAGGAACAACAAAACCAGAGAAGGTAAATGCTGCAAATGGTTATCGCTGTCGGACAGTCAGTTAATGATAGAGAGAAAAAGTAATTTTGAACGTAACTGGGGGAGAGGGGCATAGTTTTTATTTATATATTTATTTTCATAATTCTTTACTGTTAAAATCACAAAAACAAAGAACATCAAGACAAAAACACAGGAGGTATGAAAATGCACAGTATAACCTCCAAAGTATCAGGTCAGGTATTCATTCCACTGGAGCCTCAGTTTCTGATTGTTGCAGGGAGCTGTTCCCAAATATCACACAGAAATTGCATACGAAGCCATTGCTTCTTTTTTGATGGTATTACACTCGTGGAAGCTGTTACAGGAGGAGCCTGGTGTCTCAGTTAGCATCTGCCTCTCTGTCAGAAGTTCCTACTTGCTTTGTTTCCCAATAAAATCTAAACTTACAGGAAGGAGAGTGGGGTAGAAGCTCTAGCTTTAGAAATGCTTCCTCTGTGGGTCTGTGTTGTTGTCTAAGCCACTCACCTCATCTCCCTGTTTAGGACAGAGAGGGGGACAGGGAGTTGTAGCATTTTAAAACCTAAGATTTGGTTTTGGTTTTTAATTGCTGCTCAGCAATTCCGTAGTACAAAGGATCACAGATGAAAGAGTACTGAATGAATACCTATATTAATCCTTTTCAGCATCAGACCTTGAAAGATTTGAGCAGTTTATTAACCTACAGATTTTATACTTGTCAAATTCTGTATGTCACTTATAAACAGAGAAATAAATTTCTGTCTGGTGAAATGACAGCCAAAGGCTGCTTTTCATCAGCAACTTGCTCTCTCTGTCAGACTGGGGACAAGTCAGTGGTGAATGCCTTGAAAAATAGAATGATCAAATATTCAGCAAATTGGTTTATTTTGCCATTTTATTTTTTTATGCAGAACTAATTAGAAAGATCATTTCAAATTATCAGACTGAGTTGTAACAAATTGTTGGGTTTGTATTTTTCAGAACTAGTATAAATAATAAGTTATTAGGTGTAAATGAAAGCATTGTCATTTTAGCAGATTAATGTAGTTTTTGTGTTTGAGTTGTCAAAACCGTTAGGTATTGATGAAAATTTTCAAAAATATGTAAGATTTGATGTGACATTTTAATGTAAACCTTTATCTTAAAAATCAGTCAGACAATCAGTAAAAACCTCACTGTCAGTAACATTGTTACTTGTTTCTGGTCATTCTTGCATTTGAAGTATTTCAATAATGCTGGCAGAGGGCTGAAAAATACCTTGTTAAATAACCACTAAATATATTAGCATAACAACATAAAGCATAAGAGAGTTCAAATGAATAAACTGAAGAATATTCATAATCCGAAAATTGTTCATCTGGATTCTTCAGAGTACGTTCTTGCAAGTAATAAGCTTGTTAGTAGAAAATTAACATGGGTTTCTCAATACTAATCCACCAGCCCTCCCCTCCTATCACCAAATTCAGGGCATATGTAATTCTTAATTAGTCTTTTAGACAAACAGCTTTCAATAACAATGACATTTTTTTCTACCAGGTGTGAAAAGTCTTCTAGAAAATCATTATATTTCCCAGTCACTGATACAAAAAAAATGCACTCACCACCCTGTCGCTCCCCAGCACACCATGTATACAATGTCAGTAACTGCACAGACCAGGAATTGATTAAAATGGTTCAGGTTTTGAAGGATTAATCAAGAGATGACACATGCAGTCCCCTAAGCACCAGAAAAAAAAGGTGTTTGCCTAATTAAAATTTATTCAAAGCTAAACTCACTCTGAATTAAAGCTTTGGCAGCATCAAATTGTTCCCACGTACTCTGCTAGGTACATGCATTATGCATTGAAGCGTGTGCATGTCCTGTCCTTGAGAGCTACAGCTGCAGCAGAGTTGAAAATGGTAATTGATTGCATATATAAATGTCATTATTGCTGGAATTGTACGTGGAGGTAGTTGGGGGATTGTTTTTCTGTTATGATTATTCTTTTTCCATCTATTTTGCTTCTTCAAGCGGTGCACAGCAATGGCTATTTTGCTCTGATATGGTAACCGAAAGCCAAGTGGCTGGTGGCAACCTTTATGTAAATATATTTAAAATTTACAACTCTTTTAGTTAAGCAGATTCTGTATGTGTTTCTTTTTTACTTTATCTCTTGTGAAGCTGCTTGGCTGCCTTGCTCAATGAGACGTCTGTATCCAGCTTCCTCAACCTGCCGTGCTGACCCGTGATGTGCAGGGAGGCTGCTGTAGCAGTCTCATGAATCCATCTCCCCACAGTGAGGAGTTTTGCTAAACAGGGCACAAACCCACCCGGCTGCAGCTGGAGAAAGGCCACCTGCCTGGGGTGTAACTGAGCCTCTTGTGCCTGTGAGGGAGACGTGCCCAGGCTGTTTCAGTCTCCTACCTCCCAAAGCAGGTGGCCTCACCCAGCCAGCGGTTGGGAATGATCTCCAGCCCATGTCAGTCCCTGAGACGTGTTCAAGAGGGACAGTGTTAGCTGGTCCAAGCTGGAGACTGTTCCAATATTGAACAGTATAAAAAGGTGCTCCAGCTAGTCCTTAGCACTGTTTAATTTACTGGTAGAGGTCTAGCCTCATAAAAATGAGCAGACCGTAGTCTCCTACTAAGCAACAAAGAAGCACTTCACTTATTCAGAATTCTTTCCTATAACACTGTTAGATACAGAGATAAAGGATCACTTCAAGAGACAGACACACAATAAACCGGGAAAGGCAGTTATCTGAACTGTTACTGGACATGAGCCAGCCAAATCCTGGGACACACTTTGGTGAAGAAAAGCACCTTTAATAGCACAGTGCCTTTTAGAGGCCTCTAGCACCTGGAAAATCCTGGGCAAAATTCTAGTTCTCCTAATAAAGCTGAAGAGTCAAGGTTTTTTTTTTTTTTTTTTTTCAGTTCTTCCTTGGTCAAAAAAAAAAGGAAGTAGAAATCTTCTTTTTATCTAGGTCTCCTAGAATGAGCAGTCCCAGGAACATGGGAGAGATCCTGTGTCTCTCTGTGTACATCTGGCTGCTGCCCATCTGATTCGACACTCGCCAGCCTGAGCATGGCCAGCGCGTCTCTCAGAAACACTCCGGAGGAGAATGAGGTTCTTGTTCCGCTGCCCGAGTCGGGAGCAGCAGCTGAGCCAAACAGCAAGAAACCAAGTGCTGTTGAACAAAAGAGAAGTGGAAAGAAAACAGGGACGTGTGCTGTTGCTGTTGCTGTTGTTGAGGTTTCAAGCTTTGTGTATGGTGTTGCTAGGTGAAAAAGTGCTTTGGAGCAATTTTTTTTTTTTAAGTTCTCAAGAGGATGACGTCCTTCAAAATCGATGGGTCAAAATCGATGCGGGTTCTACATTTAAGCAACAGAAGGAAGGCAACGTACAGGGGAAATGAGCAGCATCATCAGCAGTCTGGGGTATTTGTCAGTGCTTGAGTGGAGAAACATGGACAGGCTGCTGACCCATGATGCTTGTAGACAAACTAAAGAAAATAACATATTGCCTGATTTTCCTAGCATTACTTTTGATTTTAATGTGTAAGGATGAAACTAGTAACCTACTCCTCAACAATAAAAATGTCCTGCAAGTAAGAAAGACTAAACTGAGCTGCTGTAGCACAGCAGATCTAAAATAAAATCTAAAGCAGATCTAATAAAAGGCTCTGTTACAATATGGGTGAACTAATCCGTTTTTTTTTTTATTATTTTCATGAGCACAGGTTAAAAGTGTGTTGTGCAGACAGTGAGAAATAAACGAGAGAGTTAAGGCTGGACTAAAGCCTACTGAGCCCAGTGAGCAGATCTCAGGGGACTGTGGGTCAAAAGCCCCATCAGAACTGTCAGAGCTTTAAAAATTGATGTTTAACAGAAGTAAGAACAACAGGAAAAAATGCAAGGAGGAAAGAATCTGTTTTAATAAACCGCTGTGAAAAAAAAGTCTCTAATGTGTTTCTAAAAGTTGGACTTAAGTCAGACAAAAATAGCTCTATTCAGTCTTGGTCTGCACTGGAGGAGATCTGAAATATTTTGGGGGAAAGAGTTTGGATAGAACTGCAGTATTGGAAGGCTCCCCCCGAGGGAGTGTGGAGCAGAAGCTCCAGCAACGCGTGCCTGGAGGAACCCCCCTGCCCCTGCGAGGCAGCCCCTGTCCTGATTGCCTTCAGGGTCCTCCCACCTTTGTCTTGACAGCAAAAGGGATGCCCTGGGGTTTCATGACCTTACGTTTTGCATGCCTAGAGCTAGCTTGACACTAAAGCAAACCCTCCATCCTGTGCACTGTGATTAACCTGCATGTGAGGATTGCTGGTGCTTCTGAGCATCTAGCTCCTCCTTTCAGGCTGGGTTCATCAGGTCTTTTTGTGTTGCTCTATACGTGGGAACAGTTGCTGTGTTTCACAGTGAAGGAAGCTGCAGCTCCTTGGGGCACTTCTGGAAGTCCTTGAATAAAGGATAATCATCATTAGGACGGTGCTACTCTAGGCCTTTTGAATCTAGAAGTATATATGAAAATTATGTAAAAGGCTTACTATCGTTCCACAACAGTTCACTTTTAATTGGCAATGTGCCTTTGCAGACTCTTTCTCACTTAATTAGAAATCTAAATGCAGAGAGAGAATGGAGCAGAGTTTGTTTTAACCTTTACATTATTTTCACTGATTTTTGGGGGGTCAGAACAAGAGCTGATGCATTAAAAGGCTCTGCTAACCTCAGGGCTGTTGATCTCCAAAGACATACTCTGAATATTAACTATGTAAAATGGAACTAGGGAGCAAATGACCATAAAATATAATGTATTGATTGTAATGGAAGAGTTTTATTATAGGTTTCACACTGTTGACTTGTAATGAGCCTGTCATTTTTTCTTTTTTTTTTCAGAGGCTTAGTTCAGTGTCTTACAAGTCTCGAGAGGAAGATCCATCTCTTACAGAAGATGATGTAGGTTTCTTGTATGAAATTCAATAACTGACTAGAGACCTTTTTCAAGCAGAAATTAGCATAAGCCCTGCATGATTAAGCAGGATCTAAAAAAGGCAAAAATTGTCCAAGGGGAAAATAAAAGTGGAGGTTTTGCTGTACAGACTTTGTAGAATCACATTCCTAAAATCAGAAATATTTTAGCATTTGATTTTATGAGGCCAAGAGGTTAAAAAATGGTGGCAGTCAATAATGAGAGGCCACAACTATCTGACTGCTGGAGCTGTTTCTTCCTTGAACTGAGTGAAGAGTGCCACTAAAGAGCATTAATCAATGGCCTTCTGCAGCACGCTCCACCTTTCACATTTAAAGTGTCTGGGGCTCTGAGAAATAAATGGAAGTACAACAAAGATACTGGGACACACATTGTTTCTTAAGATGTTTGATAGTTGAATAAATTGAAGAGATTGAAACAAAGACAGAGAAGTTAAACAAAAGTAAAGTTGACTGTGATCATCTCAGTAACCCCTGTGCAATCTATAATTACATTCCCCAGACATAAAAGTAAACACAACCTTGGCAGTCAGCTGAGTGAGCTAATGCTATTTGCCGGGAGAAGCACTCACAAATTAGCAAATACACGGATGCATGAACTGGGTTCATGTAATTTAAGACTAGGAATAGGTAGATGCACATCTGAGCAGCAAAGCTCTTTTTTGTTTGTTTGGGAACTTTGGAGATGCAATAAGTAAAAGATAAGAATCACTGGCATTTGCAATTTGATGTCTCTCTTCATCAGAGAAAAATAACCATTTTAAAGGAAGTGATTTATCTACACCACTCAGTGCTGTTTAATGTAATGGACATTTTCATGCTAATCTACTAGTTAATTAGCTTAATCCAAATTCAGAGTGGCGTTGCACACTTGGTAAAGATGTTAAATGTAACAGAGGAACTGTGTTGCAATCACAGCAATGTTAGATATCGTAAAACCAAAGCAGGGGATCTCAGCCTTCTGCACTGGGAGAAGACAGTTTGCCATTCAGTTGGGACAAGGAGTCAAGGGTGGCTCTTCAGCCACCCTGTGAAATCCTATCAGTGAAATCCTAGGTCCCTCCTAATACCTATAATCACTAAAAATCACTACCATCCTGTTTTAGTATCTCTAAGAGCAAAACAGTAGTCACTACCATTTTAAAAAAAGAAGTTGAAATTGCATCCTTCTCCCAAGTTCCCAGACTGTTTGCCTGCAAGGGAATTTGTTAAGGGATTTTTTACGTTTAGAAACTTCAACATCTTTTGTTGAAGGAAAATCAATTTACAAATGCATGCAAGAAAAGCGAGATTTATAAGACATGTTTTTTTTTCTTTTTTATTGAATGCTCCAATCTTTTAATAAGCAACTGATTTGTGGTTGGAGGGTACAACTAGCGCCTGAGCGCTGGCTGTGCTTAAATACTCAGCAGGTGTCTCCTTTTCCTAGATCTCAGCCATGTACTCCTCGGTGAGCAAGCCAGGACAGACCATCAAGGCACTGGATTCTACTTACACCTGTATTCAAGAAGTTGCATCCCCGAGGTCTCCATCTATTTGCAGCGGCCTCTATGCAAGTGTAAAGGACTTCGAGAACACCCTAAACACCACCACCGTGCCTCAGCCCGTGGGCAGACCCAACGGCGAGTTGGAGCCTGACTACGAAGCTATCCAGACAGTCAGCCAGGAGGAAGATAGGACCTTGTCTGTGCCTAACACAAACCACACTGCGCTCTCAGGAGAGAATGACTATGAGAGTATAGGGGACTTGCAGCACCACAGGGATTTCACCAGGCTTTAATTACTCTGGCATCCAGATTGCAGCATTTGTCCTATCAGCTGGTGTTTTCAAAGGAACATGGGAAATAAGAAGAGAAGGTTCTTCCTCTTGAGGGACCAAGTTAAGTACAGAACAAAAGTTGCGAGGAAGCAATGCATGTTTCAACCAGGGTGCAATATCCTTTAGGTTATTCTTGGTTTCTTGGATGTTCTTGGTTTCTCAGATTGCAGCTCACTAGAAAGGTGGTGTCTGTTCAGAATTAGGATCAGAACAATGTGATGGCTTTTGTATTGTTACTTCCAAGACAACCAGAATTTGGGAATTTGGCAAAGAGTGCTGTGTTTATCTTCTTAAGAAGATCACGTACCAAAAAGACTGCCTTTACACAAAGCTAGTATTTCATTTTAAAGGATTATGTCATTTGTTCCAAGGTGTTTTTCAAGAATCATTTTTTATTCACGTTCATCCATCATCTTTGTCGAGCGAATCATGCCTCAGCTCAGACTTATTTTGCAGGGATGGGGAGGGTGTGTTATTCTCATGCCCTTTGGAGAGCTCTGTAATTCACCTTGCTAGGACTATGAGGCCTTGCAGCCAGATGGGACTGGAGATGAAGTCAGAATACCAGCATGTTCCACTCCACTTTCCTTACAACTAGAGTGCAAACAACAGTACTTTACTTCACAAGGGAGACCTACTCCAGATGTACTTGAATTAATTCTATAGGCTTTTTTTATGTTAAGGGCTGTAGAACTTGACTTCCAGTATTTAAGATACATAGTGGTGTTTGTAGGGTTTAATTATTTATGAAATGCTTTTTTTTTAATGTCACCCTTCCCATTCTTGCTCTCTTCCCCTCATGTGTACACATAATACTTTCACACGCTAGACAACTGTCATGTTGCATCAAAAGGCTGTGCAAATGAATGCGTTGGCATAATGTTCAGTCCAACTTCACAATCTTGATTTATTTTCTCAAGATTTTTGCTCTTTGTTTTTAGAGTTCAAAATACGTTTAATATAGTTTATTATGTTGGAAAATATATGCACTGTCTGGAGTGGATGATAATTTTCATTTTTACAATATATTTTTCATGTTCAAAGTTACTGTGGATTAACTTACTGTTTTATGTAACAGAAGGAATCCCATTCTTTGTTTGGACTTTATTTGTTTTTCCTTAAAAGAATACCAACTGTATTAGAAGCTTGTAAATGAACAACTGCTGTCCTCCTAACCAGGGGTGTGGAACATTCCTTGCTATTTCCAGGCTCCTGGGCAAAAATGAGGAAGAAGAAAGGTTTAGCCTGGGATGATCACTGGTCCTCTGGTAAAAGGAGACAGAGGGCAATGACTAAAGAGGACAAACAGTTTGAAAGCCGATGTCATTGCAAAGATACCAAGTTACTATGCAAGTTACTCTGTTACTACTAAAAACAAAGGGTAGTGCTTAGATGGAGCCTGTAGGTAATGGGTTGATTTCTTCCAGAATAGTACAGTGGGCCACTCCAGCAGTATAGAATTGGCCTTGTGTCATATGTATACACATGTACACACGTGTTTATAGTTATGTGTATACATGTGCACGTATCCTTCTGCATATGTATCCCACATACATGTAATCTGGATTCAAGTATAATTACTGTCCAGACTTGATAGCACTCATATACATAATATTTAGCATGTACTTGAAGAGTAGTTTATTTTTACTTTGAAATAAACAGTACATAAGCTGAGATTGGCTCACAGCATAGTAGTCTAGAATGGGTTGAGTTTCCTGAAATTGATTTTTGACATATCTAATTTAGTCTTCCTAAAGTTATGGCCAGCACCACACCAGTACTTGGTACAATAAATAGCAAACATAGATTGGATTTATTTATTACAAATCATTTGAGAGCTGAAAGCAGTGAACTGATTTATGGACTTGGCCTGCATTGCAGTGGCTTGAGGAGCAGCACAGACAACCCCTGCCTGCATTAGGGTGAATCAGACTTCCTGGATCCTGACCTCATGGAACTTGAGCTATGACTCTCTTCATGAAAAAGAGAGTCATAAAAGCAATTCAGGCCAGCATACATCCATCTTGTTCTTAATTAATAAAGTTCTTCTTTGACTATTCTCTCCCTCTACTTCATACTGTTTATGGCCAAAGATAAGCGCTCTCGTGCTTTGGAAGATCTTTTGCTGTAAGTCTGGAGAGTCTCTAAGTCTTTAGCTACGTGTGTTCTGTCTGCTGCTTGCTCAGGGGTACTGGTTTACACTGCCCTCAGTCTGACTCCTGCAAATTTGCGGAAGATATTTCCTAATTCCTGAGTTTCCCAGATTCATCTAAGGTGCATTTATCCCTTAAGGACTGCCTTCCACATTACCTGGATGGCTATTCTAAAGAAACAGTAACAGTATGAGGATTGTCAGGTCCACTTGAGTAAATTTTAATACAAACTTAAAGATCAAAAGATAACACAAGTTAATGCTGGTAAAGAGTTAAAACTCCTGATTGCAAAATTTTAAGTTGCAAACAAAGAAAATAATGCTCTAGTCAAAGAGTATCGCACCTTTTGTTCCTTGCTGACATTCAAGAGGGATGTGAGACTCAGTCCCATCTTTCTGTGCACTGGGCTTCTCTGCCCTGCTCCTCCTCTCTTCATTCATTTGTTTTTATTTGTAATTCAGCTTGTAAGCCTTGCACTGAGAGCAGGTACTGGGCTTGCTGTGATGCTGACACTTCCATTCTGCTTTAAATGATCACGGCTTGGTCACAACTTTTTC
This sequence comes from Crypturellus tataupa, assembly GCA_034781795.1. Taxonomy (NCBI): domain Eukaryota; kingdom Metazoa; phylum Chordata; class Aves; order Tinamiformes; family Tinamidae; genus Crypturellus; species Crypturellus tataupa. The sequence continues at coordinate 5,694,037 of JAWLRI010000963.1, read as the reverse complement.
AACAGGGCTATTGTTGAAAGCTAAGAAGGAGCTTCAGTGGTGGATGGGCTCTCAGGCTGCATTTTTTCTTCTTCTTTATCACACATTTTACAAATAGGAGCCCAGGCTGCATTTTTTCTTCTTCTTTATCACACATTTTACAAATAGCAGTTCAACCTTTTCTTTTTACAGCTTTGTCAATCACGTACTGTAGGTATATCTTTACCCACTTCTCTTCAAGCTCTCAGTCTCTAGGTCCTGACAGATGATACAGTAACACAGACATAGCTTAACAGTAAAACAGACCTAGTTTAGTGCAAGCTACCATCCCCATTTGTTCTTTTGTCAGATGTGGGGACACTTATCATGGCAGTTTTACCTGAAGTAACTGCAGTAGCTTCCAGTGCAGACCCTCGACCTGGCGGGGAAGGAGTCCAAGGTCTGGTGGCTGTGAGGGCTGTGATTGCTGCGCTTCAGACATTTGGACCTCACCATTCGAGCACCTACGCTGGACTCTTGGGAGTCACTAGCAAGAATAACCTGCTCTGAACAAGATCTCTTGGGAGAAGTCCTTAACTCCCCTGCATTCTCAATTATACAGTCTAGTGCTAAAGAAAAATATTTTAGAATTCCATCCTGGATTCTTAAATTACATCACTTGACAAGGATGCAATTTTTCCTTTGCTTTGCTGATGTTGCCACTGCTTCCTTTTCACTAATACATTGAATGGAAAGATTTTTCCAATAGTCATCCACAAATAGATCAATCTTACCATAAAGAGGCTGTCATTGCTACCTTCTCTCTTTCACCATATCTCAAAATATCCCATATGACCCTAAATAAAATGTCAGCATCCAAAATGAAATATTTCTTACTTGGGGCTACTTAACAGTACCTCCATTCATGGATAAAACTATTTAAAACTGTGTAATAAAATCTCACTTTGAATCACCACAGCAAAGTGAAGTAAACTTGCAGTGTATGTATAGCTGAGCTAGTAGAAAAGTCTTTGCTCTCTCTTTTTTTTTTTTTTTCAGTGAATGTGTTTCTCCTGTGGGAGTTCTAACCTAAAAGTCCAGCACCTAAACCAGTCATCCCCTTCTACCACAGCAAGATTAGAATTAAGTTCTTTAAGGATATCTGTAGCATGGGCATGTCCCTTTTTACCGTGGTTTGATCAGTCACAGTGCCTTTTTTACTATATACTTAGTACTTCCATTCTCTTTTAGAAGTGTTTTTTTAGCAAAAAATAGTAGAAAGAGAGAGCCCTTACACTTACCTGTCTAAGTGGGAACCAACTTTATGAAGACACAGACCTCAGTTTTCCCTAGAATAGCAATAGTTTCTCACGGACTTGCCAGTAATGTAGCAACAACTAATCTTTGCAATAAGAATTTTCTGTCTTCTCCCAAAAAACCTAAGTTTTCCCAACAGTGAGCATTCAGGGAGGCGATGTTCTGTGTCCATGTCAACTGTCAACAATTAGTTGCTCAGGCTCTGTGTTTGTATCCGCGACAGGCTTGCTTATAGGCAGCAAGGTTCACGGGACAGGGGCAGTCGCGAGAGCGGTGCCGCCACGCGGGTTCATTAGTCACCCTAGGCCGGGACAGGCCACAATAGCAGCTGGCTGAGGGTCAGCTGCCTGCTCCAAGCCCTGCTGTGTCGGGCCTTCCGGGGCTCCATCTTCCCGGGATTTTTCCAGCCTGTGTACTTCTCCATGGCTCCCTGAACAGCTCCTGTTGGCTGTCGAGATCAGAACTCTGTGTACACGGTGCTCGCTGTTAAACCTTTCAATGGTGCTTTTGTAAGATGCTGGATAAGCGGTTTCAATGTGCTTGCTGAAAGCTGACGTGTCCAGCTGTGACACGGAGCATTCGCTCTGGTATTTTCGCCTTCACGGAACTTAGCACTAACTGTGCTGCCCTGGCTCGCAGAGCGGCTCTGTTTCTTCTTCATCCCACACAAAGTCAGAATGTTGTCGCACTTAACAAGCCTGTATTGGGCAAAAGGTGTTTAAAAGCAGCTACTCAGGCCAAGTGCCGTGGATGGAAAGTCATGTGTAAGACACGTGCCTGTAATCTGTGCAGTGTGGGATTGGGAACACCATAGATGCCAGCTCCAGGACTTTCTCCTATTTCCTATTGTGTATATACATTTGTTTACAATATGACTGTAGGAAATCTGTTTCTGCAACAAACATGTTAGTTTAGGCCAAATTTCAAAACAAGATTTTTGTTCTTAGTCAAATTACCATTCTTTCAGATGGGTGTTAGCATTTAGGTTGGAACATGCCTAAATAAGGCTGATGTGCGCCTCAAAAGTAACTCAGTGTGAGGAGTCTATCGCAAAAACATGAGACTTCAGAGATTCAGTATCACAGATGCTCTTGAGGTGCTGTGCTGAAGACTTTCTGGGGCAAATATCTTCCTGACAGCAGGAAGCATAATTGCTATTAACATGGTAAGCATACTCTGGTGCTGAACTAGATTTGTAGCATCTTTTGGGCGATGGTTATGACTGAAAAAAAAAACTATTTTGATATTATGTAAGCTATGCAGATAGTAACATTGTGAAGGGCATGCTGACAATAAATGCTATATCATAATAGAGCATCACAGGGATAAAGCTACTGAGTCTCTCCCTGAGAAGACCCTTCGGTCAGGGAAGTATGAAAGATCTCATTCTCAGCATTCATGTATCTTCAGCAAAGAGTATTCAATAAATCAATTGCCTGTGTGATTGCTTTCCAGTGCATTGGAGTACCACATACACTAGACAGTGTTCTTTCCCAAAAGACAAGGGAAAGATGAAAGCTTATTCCTGATACAAGGTTCCCACCAATTAATTGATAAACCTTATACATAATACACAGCTCAGCAATTGTGTGTCTACATAGTGTATATTTATCAATGCTACCACTAAATGGTCCCATTAGATATCGTAAGCAGAATCACTAGAACAACTTAATGCTCTGCTTGGGCTGAGCCACCCATTTAGCACTAGCACAGACACCCCAGTTTGCATAGCAAATACATGGAGTATCTTTGTATTACATAGCAACAGACATAGATCTTACCAACAACATAAACCTCATCATGCTGTTTTGTCAGGCTGTGAAGTTTTGGTTTTGGCTATCTTTTGCTTAAAGTTGGCCAGAAGTGTAGTCACTGCAAACAGAATAGCAAAATGTGTAAAAATAAAGACATTACTGTAAAAGTAAAGATGCTCCCTATTACTGCACAGCCCCTTGGCTATTGTATGTCATACTTTCTTGCTATGCACATTTCTAAGTAGTGACTTTCATTTGCGATTATCATTTATCCTAATAATAACCGAGTCTGACAAGTTTTCTATCTCCACAAATCCTCTCATTTTTGCCAATGTGTTTGTTACAGGAAATGTAAAATAAGATTCTTTGTTCTGTTTAAAGAACAGATATGTTTTTTTCTTAGAATTTACAGTAATATAACAATATTGCTTAGGTGATTTGCAAAATTTAGCAGCATGACTTGATTTTAAGATACTTCATTTTAATTTCAGAATGCTTTCAGTAAAGACAATGATACCAACACTTGAAATTTTAATCTTGTAGTATGGGGGAAGGGGTATTAAAACCTTACAGTTCTTATTGCTTTAAAGGGAAAAAATACTGATGTTTTGACATTTCTAATGTCTATGAAGAGACTTATATTTTTGACTTTCAGCCTAGGATGGAATTGGACTATCTTCTCACCTTTGGAACTGTTTCGCACTTCCATATTCAGCTGTTACCTTCTCAGTGACTGTTTTGTCCTTGATGAGCTATGGAAACTGTGCAGAGGGCACAGAAACTGCATCACCTTAACGATTTTGAATGGGATCGTTTTAACGCACCTGTGGGATTTAGAAGTTTGGACTGGTACTGTTAAGGGAAATCACATCCTCAGGGACCCCATATTGCAGAATTCACGAAGATCTTTACCTTCTCTTATGGCAAGAAGCTCTGCAGCTTGCAAGCACTCAGCTGACATTAAAAAAAAAAAAGATGTAAAAGGTAAATGTTCAAATGTATTAGTAAGAAACACCTAAGAGCACAATAACTTTCTTTCTCACATGTGTGCGGATACTAGAGTTTGGTGTTTGAGCTGTTCAGCGGGGTGGCAAGAGACGTTTCCTCGGGTTACCTTCCCCGCTGCCAGTGCTGCCGTCTGGTTTGGGCTTTGGGAGGACGCCCGGCCTGCACAGCGGCCCCTGAGTGTCCGTGAGCGCCGCAGCCGCGCTTCCCGCAGGGCTGTCCGCCCGGGGGCAAGGACAGCTCGGGCCTGAGCGCTCTTGTCCCTTCCCTTTAAGGAGAGGGATGTGAGCTGCTTCTCCTTGAGCTGCCCCGTCCTTCTGGATGAAAGTGTGGTAAGAGACAGCCTGCAAACCCACAGAAATGTTACCTTCTAAACAACACCCTTAAGTACCTGAGGGGTGAATGTAGGGAGAATGGGGCCAAGCTCTTCTCCCTGGTGGCCAGTGACAGGACAAGGCGTGCAAGTTGAGACACAGGCAGTTCCACCTCCATTGAGGAAGAACTTCTTCACTGTGGGGCTGACAGAGCCCTGGAACAGGCTGCCCAGAGAGGCTCCTTGTGGAGTCTCCTTCTCTGGAGATCTTCAAAGCCGCCTGGATGCCACCCTGTGCCACGTGCTCTGGGTGTCCCTGCTGGAGCAGGGGGGTTGGACTAGGTGATCTCTCGAGGTCCCTTCCACCCTCAGCCATTCTGTGATTCTGTGAACACCTAAATCCCTGTTTGGTTCTACGATAAACCCGAGATACACAGTGCAAGTAGCGTGCAGCCACACATGGCCATGCACAAGTCTGGACTTGCCCTGATGGATTACAGTGAAAACCAGAACCTCATTATTTAAATAGGATTACTTGCATGAGCCAAGGGTGCAGGACTGGATCCTAAGAGTTCAGGAGATGTTTAGGTTGGTGCTAGCTAGGTATTTTTATTTATATTTTCACCATAGTACTTTTTTTTTCCCTTTATGTCAGTGAATTTATGACTTCCAGTGGCACAACAAAAACTACAGAGTTTATGGATAATTATCTTTAATAGCTATTATTAAAATCAGCCTCAGTAGATTTCACTTTAAATTGGGTGCTATGGGAGTTTCAGCACAAAATTGCTTTATATTTGGAACATTGCATACTTAAAACCTGTTGGATAAACATCTGTAATTACAAGCTTGCTTTTATTTTAGCCATTGTTTCATAATGGAAAAAATATTTATTAGTAGAATGGTTTTTTAGCAATGCTCTCTTACACGATGTTCTAATAACAAGATTTTTTGTTTTCTGGACAACCATTTGATTCTCTGGTTACTGAAACAGCACTTCAAACCATCCCCTAACCAGTCGGCTCATCTGAAAAGAGAGGGCTCGAACTGCCCCTGCCTTGTCTCAGAGCAGACACCAAGAGCAGCTTAAATGCCCTGTGCAGTTCAGATCTGTAGGTGCTGAGAGCAGTTCATGGAACCGAGTGTGATGATAGATAAATCCAGAGTCAGTGCACGCAGACCTCCACGGCTGAGGTTTGTTTGCTCCGTCAAGCACTGGTATTGGTTATTTGGCTTGCTACCGTTCTGAAACCAAGGGAGCTCCATGAACAACCCTGTAGTTTTCCAAACTCTGTGTTCCATAAACCATAGCTTGACTGTAATTGCAAAGCTTACACTCCTGATAGAGCAGTTCAGCTCCAACACTAAGCTGCATTTTGTAACTTGATAAATGCCATGAAGTTCTTTTCGATGTTTTGTAGTAGCATACACAAGGCAATGTAATTTAGTCCTACCATTATTTTAAGAATCTTCATCTGATATTTCTAGCCAATTCAGCTTTTGGCTGCTGAAAGCACAGTAGGTAATTATGGTTATTTACTGTAAATGTAGACATGTTTTTTTGTAAATATGTCAGGGCAGGAAAAAAAATGTTACTTAAACATAGGAGACAAGTTATGTAAAAGTAAGAACATAGGTCAATAATATGAAATATAGGTTTTATTTATGTACAGTAGCATCCTAATATTTACTTGTTTATATGCAGACAAAAAATCTTAAGATTCTGTACTGTATTCCCTGAAAGCTTTTACAACAGGCTCTGCCATTTTCTTTGGTGAATATATTTGCATATAACTTTTGAATTTATTGGAAATCCATGTAAATGATGTCAAATGGCAAATGCGCTATATTACAATGAAATGAGTTTAATTTAAAAATTCTGAGAAAATTCAATGAATTGAAATCTTTTTATAAAGTCAGTAGCCAGATAGAATAAAACACAATAAATAAATAAGCTTTCTCTTTTTTTCATAAGTCTATCTCTACTGTCATTTGTTTTTCTTAACAAATGTTTTACTTATTTGTCATGACTGTGACTTGATAGAATTTTGTTTGTTCTAAGCATCTTGTGCTGACTTCATGATTTTTTAAGTCTTATTTTTGTTACATTGCACCTTACTTCCCAAAGCCACAATCCTGCCAGGATCCAAGCACATGCACAACTGTGAAATTTTAAGTTGTCTCTGCACCAATGCAAGAACTCCCATGAATATGACAGCTCTATGCTCTTTTAGTTTTTGTAAGTATTGGGCTTGGGCCTTTAAAGGTTATGCAGCTTTCAGCACTTTAAAGAGCTGCAATTACCAGCTTTATGGGTTATTTTCTGCAGCAGTTATGGCATTTGATTCCTTGTTCTTTAGTAAAAACGTGCTGCAAGTAGCTTTTCAGAGCCATTTGCTTGAACTCCTCTGTCAATGAGGAGACTCTAATTTGTGTCAAAATACCTTTAGTACGCCCCAAAGAGTGTTATGGACAGCCAAAGTAGGACCACAGCTGAATATGTAAAAAAAGATGTCTGGATTCCGCATGTAAGTCTAACAGAAGGAAATGCCATCTCTCCAGCATTTCACTGGAGCCAGGTGGCTTTGCACATGAGGTTGAAATAGGGCACAGCCTCCTGGGACTCGAATCCTCCAGAGTCGAACCTTGCCCCTCAATAACTACAGAGCAGAGAAGAGCACCCAATTAAGGCTAATTAGGTACCACGAGCAGGTTGCTGGAAGAATCACAGTGCAGCCACAGATGGGTTTAGGCTGTGCTTGGAGGCTGACAAATTAGATTGGCACCTACAAATAGTATTGGTTTATTATCAAGCTAGTGGCTCTATGTCTGGCCTGTATTTAAGGAGAGAGATCACTTATTTTAATACTCATAGATACAGGGTTATAAGCCATATATGAGACTCCTGTAAAACTAAGGAAAATGGCATGTGAAAAATTATTCAGTATCAGTATTCAGATAGCTCTTTATTGAATGTTTGTTCGTAGACCAGAAAACTGCAAAATGTATAATTTGCTATAAAATTTTTATGAAGTAACATGTTGAATAAAAGTCAGTACAGGCTCTTTTGCTGAAATGGGCATGCATTATTCTTGTTTTTTTTCTTCACTCATATTAGTACCTGTAACTCTATTGCTACTATATAAACTAGTAATACTACAATGGCTAAACTCAGGTTTGAGCATAGGCACACAGAACTGTATGGCTGGTTAAAACATATGCAAACACTTGAGAAAGAAAAGTCCTGAGTGTCTTTCTTCTCCACTCATATGCACAGTTTTAATGTCAAAACACCTTGGTACACAAACTGCAGTATACTGCAGTGACACCTGGTGTCTAAAGTAGTTACTCACTTATGAAGGGTGACTTTCAATTTTAGTTTTTTTATGGGATACATATTCACACAGAGATTCTCAGCCCTTGCAGTATAACGTTAGATTGAACTGGAAAGTGCTGGAGCTCAAGAGTGACTTTGACACTGCTTCGTACAAAATACATCTGAGAGATTTGCAGTGACACGATCTCTCACGAGGGGCTCTTCTCCCTAGCACTCCAGCTGCCAAGATGCTTTATCTCTGCTTCTTCTCAGCTGGTTATTACACAGATCAGGTTGACCCTTAATATCATTCACACAACTGGAATTTAAGTGCAGCCTTGGTGGAAGGAATGACAGGAAAGAAGAGAGAACTGTTTCTCCAGACAGAATTATAATTTCACGGGATTCATTCACAGCTCCCTCTTACCACAAATTAGGAAACATCCATGTGGTGTAATGCTAGAAAGCACATTAGACTATACGCACAATAGCTATACTACAGATACTTCTAAAATGCTCCCCAGCAAGGAGCTTATCAACCACAGTAGTCAATGTCTCTATGCTTATAGATGCTACTGAAGGGTAATGTAAATCACATCATCAGTTAGGATAATTATGACTGTAAATTATAAATTAGTAGGATAATAATAGGATAATAAGAATGATTATTACGGACTATAGTTTGCTACAAGATGTATAAAAGGAAGATTTGGAAGCAATTTAAACTGCTTGACAATATCTATTATATACAGGTTTTTGTGACCTATTTTGAGAAGCACGTACCTGTGCTATATTTCTGTAGTTAATCTTTGAAATTCAGGAAGGACAAAACCCTAAGGCTAGTGCTGTACTTTTTACTTGTCTGAGAAATTCTGTAAGGATTTGGGTGAGCTTCAGAAGCAAGGCTACCCTGAAAGTCACTGTTTTTCTGTTTTAATTTATATGGGAAATAATGGCAGCCTGAAAAAAAAAGTCCCTGAATTTCTAAGGTTAAGCTTCTGCCGCACAAAACATCATCTTGAGGCTGTGAAAGGGAGACCCAAGACCCTCTCCAGCATGTACCCTAAGGCTAGCACTTAAAACTAGCATTCAGAGGTCTTTTTCCTCTCTCACCTGCAACCTATTCTCAGCAGTGAAATACAAAAAAAAAGGAAAAAATAGGTGAGAAAACAAAGATCTGGACAACTGGAAGGCTGGATATAGCCCAGATGCGAGCAGCAACTGCTGCTCAGTGCAACAAGTCAACAAGCCTCGCAGCCCGGCAATAGATATTGACCATGTGCTGCTTCTGGGTTTGAACGCTGCCACTGTGACTGGCTGGAGAAAAAGACACTTACCAGTAGTTTCTAAGCTTCATCCTAGACATATCTAGGAACCATGAGGCCTACATGAAAACTTAAGTCAAAAATGCAAGCACTCAAATCACAAGGAAATGCTGTATTCCACTTGTTCACATATTCCTCAAATATTCCACTTGTCTTTCAGTTCTTTCCATGATGCATTGGCCTACTTGCTTCCCCAAGTAAGGCAGTGCAGTAATAGTATTGTGATCTATTTGCAATGACCCTGTCTTTAATTGCTTAATCATTTTTTTTTCACAAAAGAAATTATCTCTTTGACTTCTAAGCATAAAAATAGCATGGAGCTTTATTAAGTGTCTGAAGGTAGCAATTAATCTGTGATTTTTCTCACGGATCCTGCAGCCTGGGTAGCACTCAATTCAAAGGTTTGGTATGTGTTTGAAAGGTAGAAATGTCTATGACATGTCTGGTGGTGACTGCATAAGAACTGTTAAATGGACAGAAAACAAGACCGTGTCCTTTGTATGTGCAACTAGAACAGTCACCAAACAGCTCAGAAGAGCAGGAGGAGAGAAGTGGAGAATAAAGTCCATTCCCCATTATTCATCGTAATGGGAAGCATTGGATACTCTAGATTGAGCAATGGTCCATAGTGGAAACTATTAGAAAACTTATGAAAGAGCATGGAAATGAGTGAAAAGCCTCTTGGCAGAAAAAGTTCTGGTTGTTTGTGGTTAGGAGATGTAAATGTGATTCACAGAAGAATCGAGAGTTTGGAAGCAGAGAATTCCACCTCTGGAAACATTTGAGCTGAGGCGACCCCACCACAAGGGAAGAGGGATGCCTGGGGCGTCTCCTCCATCTGCCAGGTCATGGGCAGAATTAAAAGTAAAGCAACTGTTCAGCCGCCTGAGGGGGCTGTACAAGAAGTTCTTAATAAAATCAGTAATTTTAGGTTAAACTAAAAAGCCTGAAAAGAGAAACTCCCTCTTTTTGGACCTGAGGCCAACAAGTTTCCATTTACTTCCAAGAGCAAATGCTTTAATATGTATGGAGGATATCTGGGGGATATTATAGCCCTAGTTGCCTTAACACTAAATAATTGTCTGGGTCCTCCATACAACACGCATTGAAAAGGAATTTTGTAAAAAGCAACCTAATGAGAACAAATTGCTTGAGGTTTCCGCTGAGGACAATATTAAAGGTTTGTCCTTTCCCTTCGGGGCCAACCGAAGGTAGGTGGGTACTCCCTGGTACTCATCTTTCACCGTTTGCTCTGACAGTTGTGTCTAGAAAAGAAACTTGTGTGAGGTGTGAGATGATGCCAAACACTGTTTGTAGTGTGAGAAAAATCAGCCTGAAGAAATGCTTAGCACACCCTGTCTTGTGGAAGAGAGCACATATGAACTCAGAGACTAAGCAACCACGAATGCCTCCAGCTGGGGAACACATGTTCATCAGTCAGAATGTCTCTATCTGTGCACCCAAGCCCCCACGGCAAATTTGCATGTACCCAGCGCTCTAACGCACACCTCTTTTTCATTATAGGGTATTGGGAAAGGTGGGGTGCTACCTAACACTTCAGGTTACATTCAGAATTGATCCAGAGGTGGGCTAGAGCTCATTTGAGTTCAAGATCTGGGTTTAGAACTCGGCTGGTCAGGCTAGGCTTCAGAAGACATCCAGCCTGTCTCCCAGGGACAATTTGATGGTCCTATGACCATTTGGGGAGACTCTTGGGTCTTCTGTTCCAAATTGGAAGAAGTTGGGTGCTCCTGGGCACAAGAGACTCTGGCTTTTGCCTGGTGTGATGGGAGATCTGAGAGGAGAGGTGGGGGTAAGGGAAGTGACAGAAGACGGACAAAACACGGATTTTTCCTTTTTAAGATTCCAGGGCTGAATCAACGGTTAAAATTTCAGTCATGTTTGGACTCTGGCAAATAGGCAGGGCAGCAAGATGCTTCAAGGCAGGCACCCAGATGCTTTCACATGTCTCAGAGTTCTTGAAGGTTTAAAGTTCAAAACACTGACTTCAGTATTCAATAGCCCTGGCAAGTGCTAAGAGGAAAGCTCTGGCTTGTGCTAGGACCTCAAAAAGAAAAGGAGTGGAGCTGCTGCCAAAAGTTTGGGACAGGCTTTTCTGAATTTCTATTGCTGCTCATGAAACCTGCTATTCCTACGTGTGGACAAAAGAAGAGAAAAGAAACGGGAGAGGATGGGGTTCTTAGTTTTGAATGACTGTTACCCACTTTTTGAACGCCCGAGTTTAGCTTTTTGGTGGTATATTCATGGGTGAAGGAAATATTAACTATGTCTCTCTGCTTGAGTTTCATTTAGGCAGTAACAAAGCTCCATTGTTTTGGTTTGTTGTTTTTGTTTGGGTTTGGAAATGGGTTTAATCCAGAAACTGAAAACAATGCTCTGCGTTACTTAAAGCAAAAAAATGTTCCTATTCCGTGTTAAGGGTGGGTTCTTTTTGTTTGTTTTGGTTTTGGTCTTGTTTTGTTTTTTCCTCCGTGGTGCTATTTTGAGTTCTAGCCTGTCTATTGTGCACAGGCTGAAGTGCTCACTCTGGTTGTTTACAACAATTTCTCGGTGCATTGCCAGGCTTTTCTTCCATGCAGCACAGTTTTATAGGGCTTGTACAAAATGAGCCACAGTGGAAATAAATTAAAAATGGGAGTTCAGCAGCCCTCAAAAGTTGTCTCTAGCCCTGACGACATTGTAAAAGCATGAGACACCCAGGACAACTTTCCAGTCGGATTCAGAAGCTTCAGTACTTTGATTCACTGCTAAGAGCTTTACTTCTGCAAATCTGGAATTGAAAAGCTTTGATTTTGAGCGTCTCTAAGCTAGGTTCTGTTTGCTACCCAGATCTCAGTCTGGTTCTGCTGAGTGAGCAACAGCCGCTGTTGCTGCTGTCGTGGTGACTGACTGAGATCAGTGACCTCGGGGCTACCGAAAACCTTGCCCACTGCCATGGAGCCCAGACCTGCATCTCGGGGGCAGTTGTGCCCGGCTGTCCACAGGGGCAGCTATCAGTGCACTGAGGCATTTCGTAACACTGTAGAATCATTATGGCTGGAAAAGACCTTCAAGGCCATCCAGTCCAGCCATGACCACCATGCCCACTAAACCATGTCTCTAAGCTGAGCAGGTCCACAGGATTTCTCAGGCCCAAAGAGGATAGAGGGGGCAGGGCAGAGCTGGGAGAGGAGCAGCTCCCTGGGCTAGAAGCCCATACAGCACATGCAGCAGGCAAACAACTTGCAGTGCTGACAGCAACCAGCTCCCACAACACACCCCAGAGGTGGCTACTAGCATCTGAACACGGCAGTTTACACAGATCCAGAGCAACTGTTTTCCAGCTGCTCCTGACTGCCGCTCCGGAGAGCAGATCTGCATGGATTCTTCAATCTTAGCACTCGAGTGTTGCCCCGCTTTGGGCTGCAGAGGACAGTGCAGTCAGTACTCTCTAACTTAGCAGGCTGCACAATAAACTTTGTTTATTTGCTTTTTAAGACTAGGCACAATTACTGAAATGGACCACACAGCATGCACAAATTCCTGGATGCTCCTGCCCCCCACAAACCACTGCAATCCTCACCAGCAGGCAGCAGCCTTGGCTAGAAGCAGCACTTGCTGGCCCTTTTCCTTGGGATAAAATGCCTCCTGGAAGGCACTGTAATGAGCACAGCCCATCTAGAAGTTTATAAAATACAGCATGAAAAGCAAACTGTGGCAGGACAAACCCACTGTGAGAGCAGGAAAAGGTCATCACGCTACGGAGCTGCTCGTTGGGCTTGCTGGGCTCTGCCCACGTGGGCAGCAGCAGGTGCTTTCGCACCTGCACACGCTGCTCCCAGCCTCGTGTGTCACCTCGACCTCCTCGCTCGCACCTGAGGTTGGGAGCTGAGTCCTCCAGCCAGGCGAGCTGCTTAGTCACTGGCAAGCAGACAGTCAAGTCCAAGGCAAAGCAAAGGCAGCAATTTACTGCCAGCACAGCTAATACTGCCAGGAGAATACATCCAGCTTGGGCATCTCTGTCAGATCTGCGTATAACAGATGCACCACACATAACCTGGGATTCGAATTGCATCGTAGCGACTCTAAAAGTTAATCACTGGAAAGTTAGAATAACCCTGAGGTAGGGCTGCCTATGCAACCTTAATTTAGCCTTCTTATGTGCCTGTATCATGCAAACATCTTTCATGACAGTCACATGTCCTTCTCCACTACCTCTGTTTCACCCGGCACACAGAACAGGCAGCACCCGTTTACTGAGCATCTCATCACTGATCTAATTTTCCTGCTGCTTAGCATGGGGCCCCATTCCTTGTTTAGCACATGCTTCTCAAGTTCGGCTATGAAAACGTAATGAGGAAGCCTCTTGGTGGAGGCTTCTACTATGCCCAGCATTAGAGCACTTGATTGTTTCACGGATCTTAATGGAATTTATTTTTCTGATTCCTCTGCATTATTTGGTGTGTGCATGGTACAACAAAGTTGAATAAAGTAATGAAAAAAAAGATAAAACAAGATACAAGGCAAAATTGTCCATGAGGGGTGCATTTCAGGTGCTGAGTAACTTCGGATTAGCAGAGCGTACTCTAGAAGTAAGTCCTCCTTCAACCAGCTGCATGAACGGGCTACCACTTAGTGTGTATGTTTTCCTGTCCAGTGACAGCTCTAATTCTTTTTATTTAATTTTTAGATTTTGTTGAGATAATTTTATCTATCTCAGTAGAAAAAAGATGTAGTAGCTGTTCATGTGTGTGTGTGTATGCAAGGCCATGTAAATCACATGACAAAGTTTAAGAGAAAAATATTGCACAAAAGAAAATAGAAAAGAAAAAGTACTAGAGCCACCAGCGAGGCATGCAGTCAGACCATAAATTGTCACTATTAGCTGCATGCCCCAAATCATGGGACACTCGGGAGCTTGCACCCTTCTCTCACATGGCTCTTCATGTCTGGGTTGTCACATGCCTGTGTCATGTCTGTGTCACATGCTCCCTTTCTTCAGTTTTAAAACTTATCTAATGAGCAGTAGTATAGTAGAACTCTGTTTCTCCAGGTACTTATATTTGGCGGGGTTAAAGAACACACTGAAACTGAAACTAATTTGCTGTGAACATTGGTGCACTCGACCATGAGGTCGTGTTTTAGTAGAAAGCTGTATGTGACATGCAGATTACAGGCAATTTTTATTTGTCAAACTCAATCCTTCATTCAAATGAATGCATTGTCAGAAGCCTAATTGCTTCTGTTAGAAATGCTGCAGCTTATTAAGAAAGGGGCATAAGGCTTTCTCTGTAAATTCCTGATCATTGCATTGCAATTCCAAGCCATTTGTGAAGTGCTCCAAAATTTAATTTACAGCCTGTTTCTCTCTTCATGTGAATTCTGATTGCAAAATCATCAGTCATTACACAGTATTAGCCACGTGATGAACCATGTACTACTTGTTAGCTCTGACTCCAAAATAACCCCATTAGTCCCTTCCTCATTATCTCCTGTTCCTCCTAATTGCTTACGGGCTCACTGAAAAAAAAAATGCCTTTTATTCAGTTCCCTTGCTCTTTTCTAGCAATGAAAACTGCAGGCACATTCAATAATGATCCTTCTGGCATTCATCGAGTGCTACCAAGTTTCATGAACAGGTTTTGAATTTCTTCTTTATTAAGCAAACACTCTGTGCATGCAGCAGGAGTTGCTTGCCCAATTACAGAGTCTGATCCCTGGAAAAACTTCACCAGCCCCAGCCTCTGCCAAAAATACAGAAATAGTATGTTAACTGTGTTTTGAGGGAACAAATGCACCAAAATTTGACCTCCTGCCATTGCTGATATCTTCAGGCCGAGCCCACACACTAGAATGTAATCAAGGTGGCTGGCACTTCATCAGAACTTGAGGATTACAGGCCTGGGCTTGCTTTTCACTGGAAACGCTGAGTGCTAAAAGGTGCTTTAGCTCCGCTGTGACCTGGGCTAGAAGCTGTATAAACAGCAGTGTTTATGTAGTGTTGTAACCCAGTAAGGCACAGCCCAAGCACACACGTGAAAGCGCCACGTCTGATAACAAGTTACCAGACTCCATCTCCATGTGAGGATGAACTTCTTTCCTGTGAGGGTGCCAGAGCCCTGGAACAGGCTGTCCAGAGAGGCTGTGGAGTCTCCTTCTCTGGAGATCTTCAAACCCGCCTGGATGCCAGCCTGTGCCACGTGCTCTGGGTGTCCCAGCTGGAGCAGGGGGTTGGACTAGATGATCTCTAGAGGTCCCTTCCAAACTCAACCATTCTGTGATTCTGCGACCAGGGTAGCAGAGACCATGCCTTAAGGCATGGCTTACTTAACACATCATAATGAGATGTTTATAAACCACCACTGGGCAATATTTACTGAGCACGTCATGTTGCAGGGAAACCTCCCCTCGCTGGGTAGCTTTAAGGCAATGCCGTAGTGCAATCTTGCCTCAGATTCAACAGCCCAAGGCTACCGTGTTCTTCCTGGCCCTAATAGTGAGCACCAGCTGGAAGCAGCCCATGACTCAGAGCAGGCAGCGAGGGAGAAGTAGTAGCAGCTTCCCAGGCAGGGAGCTGCGTGAAAACACACCTTTCATGGAAGCTAGCACAACCTTCTTGACAAATTTATATGCCACTTCCTCTGGTTTTGTGTTGCTGATGTCAGTGTGTGCACTAGGTACAGACCTCATGTACAATTTGTGCATTATATACAGGAAAATATGCATATATAATAGTTTAGATAGTATAGGTGTATGCAATGCACATAGGATAAATTTTCAAAGGTCTGTCTAAAAACAAAGGCCTCTGAAGTATCATGCCTGAAATATTTCACCCCATATCTAATGTTGCACATGGGCTGGGAGTGCAATAGCAAAATCTTGACGTGAGGGCAACTTCCCTGTATAGAGTCATCCAGATTTATACATTTATTCAACATTACCTAATAAGTAAGAGCATGTAGCAGGAGAAGTAAAAAGTATTATATCTGTGTTGGTGGATCTGGCTTTTCTGTGGGGTAAGGGCTCTGAACACTTGGGTTTTCTTACATTTTTGAGGGAGTTAGTTTAGGAAACTTAATTAGTTTAACACAGAATTCATATGTGCAACCACCTTCAGAAACCCAAACTCAGCTTTGGCAATTAATGGACTTTGCTGTTTTCCTGGGGCAGCTGAAAGAGAAGTCAGCAGTTTGACTTGGCACTTAGTGACAACACTAAGTTTAAAGGGTCTC
The DNA here is from genome assembly GCA_034781795.1 of Crypturellus tataupa. Taxonomy (NCBI): domain Eukaryota; kingdom Metazoa; phylum Chordata; class Aves; order Tinamiformes; family Tinamidae; genus Crypturellus; species Crypturellus tataupa. The sequence continues at coordinate 5,677,817 of JAWLRI010000963.1, read as the reverse complement.
TTTACTTTCCAAATTCTAGCCGAGTAGTTTTGAAAGGTTTATTATCCTTTCTCTAATACATTAAGATAAAATAATACTCACTGTCTTACAAAATTTTCAGGAAGGAGAATGAAACTGATTACCTTCCTTAGAGAACCTGCTTTATTATACAAGATTGCATTCAAAATGTTGAGAGAAGTGGAGTTTAGTCACATGGTAATTCTTAATAATGAGTGAAAATAAACCTCAAATTGCTAATACTTTACCCCATTTCTCTATTAATGCTTACTCTGTTTGCTGAAATAAAAGAGGAAAATAGGGCTGTGTGTAGCAACATTTAGTGTGTCTGGTGCCCATAACCTTAACTGGAAAATCAGAAACGAAGCTGAGGGATCCATGTAATGGTTGCAGATCTCACTATACGCACTTTACCCAGGAGATCACACCATCAGAAACACACTCCCTTCTACTTCTAGCATCCTTCTTTCTGAGGAAATCAGGCAAAGTTGAGCTACACAGCAGGACAGGAAGGGGATTATTTTCTTATGTAGCAGTGGAACTGAGAGACACCTTTACAAAACAATTTTATAGAGATGACTTAAAGACAAATGATTGCAGTTTAATGTGCACTAGTCACAAATACCTTGGTCAGATTCAACAGCTAAATGAGTGTGTGGACATTATCTGCTAACAGACAAAGAGGTTAATGGAGACACTCTACAAATGTAAATACAAACAGGGCAGTAAACCCCATGTCACTTGAGGCATTGCCTGTTCTCTAGTCTTTCTGGCCAGATGAGAGATGTGGCTACATCAGGTTGTGTAGCTGAAGAAAGTCTTTCCTTGACAGAAAGTTGCATTTGCTTCTACCCTAAAGAAGGAGATAACACACTAGACATTTACAATGTATTAACACCAAGGAAAACTGAAGAGGTGAAGGAAGGTTGCATTCAAACATTAAAAATCATGAAATGTGTTTACGCATCTCAGAAAAACAGCATATGAGGAAAGACAAGTTTTGGATTAAAATCCTACTGAATGGGATGAGAGAATCGAACATCAGCAGGAGGTAGAAGCAGCAAGGCAAGAACGTCCATAAAAATGACTATAGATCCACTGTCACAGACATGTCTGAGATCAGCAAGCAGAAATGTTTAGTGCTCAAAATCTACTGATCTCCCTGAGCAGACTGACACTCCAGGCAGATCAGAGAGCAGCCCTTTGTTAATCGTAATAAAGAATCTGCTGCATTCAAATGCAGTTGCAGCGAAGTGGATGTGTGCCAACGCAGCACCACTGCTCCAAGAGGGAAGAAAGGCAAGCAAGGAAATTACAGACTCTTCATCTCAATGTCTTCAATTTGCAAAATAAAGAATACAACAGAATAGTAAATTTGCAAAATGCATGTGAAAATGGAGCATCGTTCTCTGTAATCTAGTTGCAGATAACTACTAGGGATAGATGGTGGTGGTTAACTAATCTTTTTGACGCAGCTATGCTACACTTTATTAACGTATTAATACTCAAAATAATAATTCATGCTGCTCATATAATGTTATGTGGTAGAAGAGGCTAATTCTCCTCTCTTTTTAGAGAGAGGAAGATGGCTTTAGAAACCCTTTTTTTTTTTGGTAAGGATAATGTCACACTAATGTAGAAAAACAGTAATCTAGGTCCTCAGCTCACATGCCTGGGTCTTGTGGCCAGCTGAACTTTAGGAACAGTGCAAGGGCAAGGTGACCACAGAAATGGGCGCACTGAAAGAGAAGAATCTGGATTTTTTCCAGGAGACATAACCACACATTTTTATGACACTTATCTATATCAGATGTAACTCCCTCAAACCTCTTTCAAATAGGCAATGTCTGTTGTACTCCCTACTTCTTCTCTTCTCCCCTGTCCTGGTAAAATGCCTGTGAAGAAGACATGCACTCAAGGATGCATTCAAGGGAAAAAAATCCATGAGGAAATGTTGAGGAAACCAGGAGTTGTGTTTCTAATATCCATTTCTGCCATCATTCAGCATCCTGCAGCTCCCATTCCTGCTACTTGCTGCCTTTGTTTACCACTCCTCTTTTGCTGCCCTTCTGCTATTACACCCTTCAGCTGGCCCTGCTCTGGCTCTGCTATTCCTGTTGCTCCTTCCATACACTCTTTTCTTGAGTCCCTCCATTCTGCCTTCATTTTCTGCTTTGAGAATTTAGCTAGCTAGGTAATACGTTCCCAGCGACTAACCCTGGCAAGGCAGATACTTCATTAGGTTGTAGCTCCTCAAGTAAAACCCATTCTCTTGACATCCACAGCAGATTTATGCACTCTACTAGCACGTTTCTGACCAAGCAACTCTAATAACAAAATGTTGGAAAGCCTCTGTGGGAACTCTGGTTCATTTCTCCCCATATTCTCATTTTGTTTCAGGTCCTCAACCTTCTACCTCTCTGGTCTCTTCCTTTCACTACAAAACCTGCAGTAACAGGTTCATTCATATTTTTTAAATGATTATATGTAAGTAAATTTGTTGTTTAAATACTGAATAAGGAACCCTCCATATTTAGTAATACTTTCAGTACCACAAGACTTTTTTTCTTGTTCACATAAATCATAGACTACACATAAGACTCTTCTGCCAAAGAAAGTCAGCAAAATGGAACAGCTTCAGCGTATCTAAACAAAATCCAACCACTAAGAAACCCCAAACTACTCAAAAAAAAAAGTAACTTTGTAGCACTTGCAAAAAAATAGAACCACAAACAGACACTCAGACCCACTGCTACTTCAAACCTGAGTTCCTCGGTCTTCCCAGATCTCCCCTCTCAAAACCAGCCTCCTAACCACCAGAGAAACGAATGAGATTCAGTGCGTGAAATTCAAGACCATTTGGTATTTCCTGGGAAATTTGTTGCAGTTTACAAACTAAACCGACCGCGCTAGTTAGTTGCAATTCATTGCATTTCACACCCTCTAAGTGTATTCCACCCCAAAACTCCTCAACAGGTTTAACACCAAGCACTTATAATCTGTATTGCGTAGAACAGCTGGCTACTGGACTACAACTTGCCCCAATCTGCATTAGCTTCAGTTACAAACTGACTAGCTCTTGACTAGTGAAGGGTTATCTTAAAAATTATGCAATGTGCTTGCGCGTATTTTGGGTGCATTTGGGCTAGATGCTCTCCTGGCCCCTTCCCACCTCAGGCCTTCTGCGATTTACATGCTGGTTTCTCAAACTGGTACTTGTATCTGATTCCCAAGCCGCTTCCCAGAAGGGATGGTTACACGGGCTTTATGTATGTCAACTCTGAAAGGGAAGCTGGAAGTACAGTCTTGTACAAGCATGTTTTTGGCAGCTGTGGCTTTGGGGTGATCATTTATAACCAGCCATGAAGAGCTCCCCACTGCAGAGGCCGCGCTTTGGGTGCAGACCGGAGCACGGCTCACGGCGGCCGCGGCGCTCGGCTGGCACCTCTGCCATGGCGGAGACACGGCGGCAGGGCAGCCCCGCGGCGGCCCGCCCGGGAGCTCGGGCTCGCACGAACCCTCCATGTCCCCCCCCGCCGCTGCCGCCCGCAGCCCCCAGGGCCGCAGCGGCTTCTACTCCCCCCAGCGCGGCCCTCA
>JAWLRI010000963.1:5636233-5667802 GCA_034781795.1 Crypturellus tataupa | reverse complement strand
CTGAGCGCGCGCCGGGGCGTCCGCAGCCGGAGCCAGCCGCCCTCGCCGCGGCGCTTGGTGCACAGCCCCGAGTGCGGTGCGGGCGCTGCTGCTGCGCGGGGAGCGCAGCGGGGCCGCGCCGGGCCGGGGGCAGCCGCCGTGCGGGCGCTTCAGTAAACGGCTTGGGTGGGGTTTCAGTCTTGCAGCCCCACTTAGGGAAAGTTTCCAGGTGTTGGAACCCCGCGCAGAGACCCACGTGGAAAACAGATTCTTTGCAGAATCTGAATTTGGTGCTGGATGTGTGCAGGCAAGGATCCTGCAAATTTAGGCTTAATTATTTTATCGGGAGGGGCTGTCTATAATTACTGTTCCCTTGTGATATGCCAGGATGGTAGAGTTCATTCTGTGTGCAGGTCTGCAGAGAATTTGTGTGATAGATATGCAGCGATTATAGCGAATTGATGTGCGTGAAAGGGCAAAGGGTATCCATTTTGGTTTGTTTTAATAGACTGTGTAATGACTCTTAATTAACAGGAGCTAGAGGTGCCTTTTTGCAGTGCCATGTTGACACTGGAGTCTTTCCTGTATCTATAAGAAAAGCAAATGGAGAGCAGCAGAAAAACAAGTTATTACTCTGTTGTTTCAGAGAGTTTGGTGCAGTGGTGACAGTAAATAAATCTGATTAAGTTCGATCACTGGACTCTCTGACTAACTGTTCAGTGAGATTGTCAAGTACCATGACACAGCGTTATAGTCTGCATGGGTCAGGCCATCGTATCTCCAAACGCTGATACCCTGGCCCTGTGTTGTCGCCACAAAGCTGTTGGTGTGGTGCTTGAGCCACAGCCTGGAAATGATGAGCACCATTGGAGCTTCTGGGGCCGTGTGTCTCCTGACAGTGAAACTGCCACTACTTCACAAACTTAGAGAAAATTATCCTTTGCGTTTTATAGGAGAAGCAGCTTATGCTGAATTCTCAAATGGAGAACTGCAGTCTGGATTACATAGCTATAATCTGTGTAAAATAAGGGTTATCTAAGTATATTGATTTTTTCCACCAGCGCTCATCACATTTTCAAATGATAGGTCTGTTAACAAAAACTGAGATAGTTGGGCTATCTCTCTTGCACTAAAGAGCATATGTTCTTATAAGAACATGTACTTATTCCCCTGGAAACTAAATCTGCCTCCACGGTGAGATGACTGAAGTAATGTATAGTAGGCTCATTTTAGTATATAGAATCTTCTTTGAGTATAGAAAATCAAATCTTCTGTGTGTTGTAGTTCAGTAAATAGGTGCTGGCATTTACTGTCTTTGGAAGAGTATTTCTGACTGTCATGACATGCTCAATTTTTGGTTCCAGTATTTACACTTCTAAGTACAGTAAAGAATGGAAACTATTATAATTTAACATTTTAAAGAAATTAAAGCATTTTTGCTTTGTGTTTATTTCTTTAGGGAGTAATAGTGTAGGAGTACATAGATTAAAGGTGAATTAAGTAGATAAAAACAAATGCAGAGAACTGACTGCAAAACTACGAAGGGATAATAGGTCTTGCACAGGATATCTGTGCCCTTGGTAAAATGGCATTTTACATCTTGACTTTTCACAAAATCACTTCCATGGAGTGCATCACAGCAGATCAGTGTGGGTACAAGTGTGGATGAGTGTATCATAGAACCTACACTGGAGCTGGAAATTGAAAAAAGGTGCCTGAGAACTTCACATCAAAATGAAAAGTATTTGGGCCATCAAGCCTCACAGCTATGTGGTTTTTTTTTTTTTTTTTTTTTTTTTTTTTTTTTTTTTTTTTTGTAGGGAAGTCTTCTGCATGCCTTGGACAGTTGCACCAGTTTCTGCTATTCTCAAATATGTGGACAGAATTAGGAAGTAGTAGTTTCTCAAGACAAGTTTCTCCTTTCCAAGGCTTGTATTTGGGCAAAAAGAACTTTTTGCTTGATTAGCAAGGGTTATTTCATATGTGCATGGAAATATATTCTAACAGGCTGTTTGCGAGATGCAGAATTCTTCAAACACTAGATTTATTTGGTGGTGGAGAGATCTCAAAAACTGTTTAAGAAGTTGCATACAAGCCTAAAAATAAACTGAAATGTTCCCTCTCAGACTAATGATGGTGATAACTGTTAAAATGAATTTATAATGTCATAATTTCTGGTCTGACCTTGGAGCCTGTTATGTGGGTCTTGCTACAAACGCAGAACAAACAGACAATATTGCTTCATATTCTGGAAAGTTGAAGGGTAGCACCTGAGCTAATAAGCAACTATTGGCAGGCAGTGCAAGACAAGGAAACTGTAAGACAGCATCAGCAGATTAAAACCAGGAGCTCAGCCTGTGAGTTGATAAGTAAGCAACACATTTAATTTTTAAGTTTCAAGCTTATAGTTTCCTTGGCTGGAACTGTGGCTAGTAAGGTTGACATGGAAGCTATGCGACTAAACTTGGGACTTTTCTTCCTGTTTAGAAATAAAAAAATTATACATAGTATATGTGAGTGGAGACAGAGATTGGGGTGGTGAGATTGTAAAGTGTTTTTTTTTTTTTTTTTTTCTCTGCTCTCCCATAACACAGAATGAATAGAAATAATTTGCTGTATTTTTAATGTATTTTTTCCTTTTTTTTTCTTCACTGAGCGCAGACATAACCATATTGCCCTTAAAAGGAACCGTGTAACTGTATTTGAAAACTGTGGCTATGTGAAAATAGAGAGGTATAGTGGAGCCACTGAATTTTGGTTCTTATTTATTAGACTGTGTGCAGTCTAGGATGAATTCAAGTTAGGGTGACCAATGCAGGTCATGACTGTGCAGGCAGGATTGCCTCCATGTATGCAATGGATGGGTGCACGTGGCTCCATCTTACTGTGTTTGAGAATTAAGTGTGGAAGCAGTGTCTTTCATGGACCAGTCAGCAATATTTGCAACGTTATGCTGAATGTGGGGGCTCATAGACCATCTGTGCCTGACCTGTCTTGTCCTTATGCTACTCTTTCTAGCCTTGCTTCTGACCTGAGTTCACCAGGAAGCCTCACAGGTCTGTAGCTCACCTTTGTACGCTCAAATTCTACTTGACCATGTATTTTCCCAGCTGTTAAATTTGATCACTGAAGTGCATTGGAGTTTCTGAAGTCACCAGGGATATCTTAAAAGACCATGGGATTAACCTGTGTCTGGAACTCTGCTGCTTGGCCACATCAGAGGCTGGAAGTTTGGCTTCTTGGGCTGTAGAGAACTTGCTGGGCCCAGCTCATGTCTGCTCTGGAAATACTCCTTTGGATTGAGCAAGGAGATGGTTGTTGTGTTTTTTCCCCTCAGGATGAGAATGCTTGTTGGCTTTCTGATCCTTACCTTTGAGTATTTGTAATACTTTCAAGTGATTTATTGAATGACTTATGGCTAAAAGCAGTAAGCAGCTTGACCCTTCCTAGTGCTTGAGGTAAACAAAGTGAGTAAAGAAGAATACTGGGCTAAGAGAAACTGCAATCACTATCTCTGTTTATTTCAGAAGATTAAATGGCAAGTGTGCAGTAAATAAAAAGTGTGTTATCTTCTGCAGTGTTCCCTAGATTCCTGGGCTTGTGTTTGACATCTTGAACTGCAGGCTGTTGCGGAGCGTGTAAGGGTAATGCTTCCAGCAGAGATGAACGTGTTGCAGTTTGATTACTCTCACTGTTTGGGCAACTTGCCAAACTCTCCCATCTGAAATGATGGTTGTGGTGACATTTTTCTCATTGTATTAGAAAGTACATGTGTGGGTGGTATTTGTTGTTTGACAACAACACTAATCAAGACAGGAAGCTGAACAACTTCTGTTAGTTGAACTGTGGATGAAAACACAGATCTTTTCACAGTTGTTTTTATAAGGGACAAAGACTCCAACTTCCACAAAATCCTCACAGAGCTGAAGTTAGTGGGGAAAAAAATCCCAGTAATATAAACAGAATGGGAATTTAACCCAATTACTTAACCACGTGTGAATCCATTAGTCTCCTAAAACTTTTCCACAGCAGCTCTTGTAAGTTTCAAGTATTGCTTCTAACCATAGGGGACAGTTACAATTATTGGACACAGAAGAAGTAAAATGTCTCTATGATTACATACTAAAATGTGAAATTACACGGCTCATCATTTTGCCATCTTTAGTGCCTTTTGTTTTTTTAACATAATGGCAAAAAGATTACTTGAACTTTAGAGAGGCAGTGCAATTATGATAAGCAGTCATAAGATTGGATGGTGACTTTAAAAATCTGCTTCAGCAGATGAAGTGGCTAATGCTTGTATCCTACTGACATAAAGAAGAAATGTTAATAACCTCCTATAAGTGAAATGTTGTAAAGTTGTTAGCGAAGCATTTAAGCTAACTTGACCACGTAGGTACACACATACCCCTTGGAAACAATCAAAGCTACTTGGATTATAAGTGCCTTTGCATGTTTTTTTTGCAAGTCCCTTTTAACTGATTACTAATATAAGTACTGTCAAAGGAAATTCTGAAACCTATTTATTTCTGCATTCTGTGTCTCAAGGGATAACTGCTGATGATCAGTGTTCTCACACGAGACAAAACTCCTTAATCCTGCCTCTCTGTGTAGTTAAATGGATGCTTCTACTGCCACATCTCCCACTCAGTGAGGAAAACTGGCAGTGCTTTTACCTGCAGCCACGCACAACTTCAGGAGAACCTCTTAACTGGTAGCTGTGCATGTGTCCAGGGACATAGACGTTGCTGCATCCTGTACTTTTTTTTTTGGCCAACCCAGCCTACAGTTTCTGTCTGTCTAGGCTCTTCTATGGACAGCCCAAGTTGAGCCCTTTGCATTACAGCATTACGGAATGCCCGAGCATGTTTACCAGGTGTTGGAGAGGCAAGGAGACTGACCACATGTTTATATCACAGGCTAGTTTCCCATCACAAAGCCAGGCACTAATGCCACTTGAAAATATGATAATTGGTTTAGTTAATTTTAAGCTCACTCTTTGCAAGCCAATAATTGGAAAAAACAATTAGGGCTTCCCCTCCCTGGCTAAGCAAGTCCCTTTAACATCCCAAGAGTTCAATGCTTAGCATACTTAGCAGTGCTTAAAGTGCAATAAAAAGATTGCTAGGTGAAAAAAATGTTACTGGCAGATCACTTTCCTTTTGTTCAAGGCTTTCCAAGCTAGTATCTAACATTTTAGAAATCTAGGGGCAATATTTTTTTGTTTATGTTTTTTTAAGAAAAAAGAAAACAGAGTTTAAGTCCTCGTCTGCGATTTCTGAAAGCCTCCCAGAAATTTCTGTTTATGGCAGACAGCTCGAAGTAAAGTCCAGCTATCCAAGTTTTCAGAAATTCAGAGAGTGGGAGTGTATTTTTTTAATTATAAGCAGTGCAACCAAATTCTGAAAATGGACTTATTCAATAATTAGTATTTTTAATCGTTATATTTTGTAATTATTACTGCATTGGAAGGAGGAAACTGCCAAACTTTCACATCTTTATCCCCTTGATTGTATGTTAGAGGAAAAAATGCTATATTAGGTGCAAATTAGTTTTACTTAAGAATCAAAAAAGATATGTCCATGAATTCCTAGTTTTCTATGTCTTTCCCTGTCTTTTTTGTTATTATTACCAGCTCACTCTCCAGTCTCGCATTTATGCTCCTTTAGTCCCCACAGAAAGTTTTGTGCACAAAATAGCGTTTCTGAGCCTTATGCTGATGATTGTTCAGTATGAAATACAAGAGATACTCACATTTGAAAATCTGATACTTCTTTGAGTATGTGCTTAGAGCATGTTTTGGTCATTCATCTGTATTTATGCTGTATGATTCAGGAGCACCTTATGTTGGTGCTGGAGAACACATTTTTTGTGGTTATATTAATGTATAGCCAGATAAGTGAGGACATACACGTTAAAATGGAAGGATAGAAACTTCTCACTTATTCCAGCTGTTGCACCATTGTCAATCCTTCCAACGTAAATGTTTAGATTTGTATTTTAATAATAAAAAAATATATATACTCTAGACAGTTTTGTATTCAGTCAGATGATGGGGATGCAGATTTTGTCCTAGCCAGGTTGAAAATGAATACTGCGGTCCCACTTACCTGTTGGAGAGAGCACTCTTAGTGACCTTAAAATGCATTTTCTTTTGTAGCATTGGAGAGCAGCAGTTTACGAATGCTCAAAGTGAATAGATTGACACAGTTTGTGTGTAATGAGCAACCACTCATGAAGCAAACAATTAAATGCAAAGTATACTCCAAAATGTAATAATGCATTGAAATTCAGGGCAGAATACTTCCAAGCATCACTGCAACAATCTGTCTTGCCTCTTTGTGTTCCTGTATGAATAGAGATTTGTGAAGGAACAGGAATTCAGTTTGTACAATGCAATCTTTCCTTCCAGTTATAATGCTCTTTTGGGGTGGAAAATCACACTATTCTTATGTAAGAACTCTTAGAACTTGAACTGGAAATATGGTGCAAAGTGGCAAGAATAAAACTTTTATTCTTTCAGGGAATTTATTTAATGTAAATATATATACTTTTTACTTGTGCACTTATCTCGGAAAGTTCAGTGTTTCTCACTGCTGCTTGTTGTACTTTGCTGTGAACTTTACTCATTATTTCTGTCTAATTCAGAAAAACAGGTAAATTGTCCTTATTCCAGAACATATCCTCACTGTTGCAGGTAGGACTGTGCCTGAAAATAGACTTCCAGGTATTGACCTCTCATTTTGGTCAAATAATATTTATTTAGTTATTGTTTGTGTGCGTTAATACTTCCCATTAATGCTACTAGACTGAAATATATTGATTACTGTTTCCTCTCCCTCATCAAGCCACATTTTTATTCTGTAGCAGATCAGAAATGATGTTAAAGGCTCGTATAAAAAGAAGCTCATGACTTTTGTTTTCTTACCAGACTGCTTTTTTCAGTAGTCCATACCACACAGCATGTTTACATCTATTTTAGAAATGGAAGCAGATGGTCATAAAACCAGGATGGAAAAATTGCTTATAAAATACAATAGAGACATATTGCGGGCTGGCCAGTGCTGGACTGTGTTATCACTGCTAGTTTCTTTACTCTTAAATGGAATTAGACCAAGTGATTACGTAATGACTCGAGTAGAAATTAGGAATCCTTATCTTTAATTCCTGTCTTTAAATATGTAGTTTTAATGTTGCACGTCCATCTAGTTAAAATGTTTCAATATGGAAAATGTAGATTTATCCAAAATAGGGACAGTGTGTTGGGTGATTATCCTTTTAAAAAAGAAGAAATAAGCCACTTATGGCTTGTTTGGGTGCGAGTTGAAATTTTAGGATTGAGAGAGAAAAGGAAAGTTGTTGGAGGGGGCAGGGAAAAAAAGTGTGAACGTGGTAGTGGCATCAGGAACAGCAGCTAGTTTCCCAAAGTGAATTCCTAGTAGGATTTTATTATGAGTTTTGGATGCAGTTAAGTTTCATACAGATGCTTCTCTCTCCCCATGCAGTATTTTTTTTAAGTTTTAGGAGCGCTCTTTCTTTTGTCAAACAAATCCTTTAGCCTGTATGAAATAAACACAATGGCATAAGGAGATCTCAGCCCCGACATTACTTAATTTAGCCAGCTGAATCCTGAGATTCAAGCCATGCCAGGAGAAGCAGAAGGAAAGGCCCAAGTCAGCGAGCGTATCCAGAGACTGGAGTGCCCAGCCAGACTCTCACTCCTGTCCCGCTACCCGATAGCACAGTGTGAGTTGTGCTCTGCAAAGTTACCGTTTGCCAGGTTGTGTCTTGGCACACAGATGCAGTCACACACGCAGTCAGATTTTCAGCTGGTGTAGGATAATGTAGCTTTACTGAGGAAGCTGCATTTTGTTTCATGGTTAGATGCTGTTGCTCTTCAGTTAACTGCGGCTCCGTGCTGTCCAGCTGCTTTTGTTTTGTGCAGTTTCATCATAGTCACTGTCCAAAGCCCAATGTCTTGGTAAATTATCCTGGAAGTTGTTTATAAAACTGATAGTAAAGTATGCACCGTACGCAAAAGTGATTGTTTTGCTATGAGCACTGATCTGTGTAAGCCATGGCAAACCATGTTAAAAATAAGGTCAGTGCCACCAATGTTCCCACCTGTGTTGGCAAGTATTGCACAAGAAAGAGCTTTGAAAGAGCTTAGGTGGAAGTCAGTTCTTACATTTGAAGGTGTGTTTCTGGATATTTGGATCACGTATACATAGTGCAGCTAATATTCTGGTGAGATTTATAGTTTGTATAGTATAGAACATCTGTTAAATGCTAGTGAACTATTGAAAATAACATTTTAAGCAGCAGTATGTCAGAAGCAAGGGAAGGAGCTAAAGCCCAGTCTTGTTGTACTCAAGAAATTCCATGTGCTGGATTTCATCCTTTAAGTTTGCATGCAGATGGTACCAGATAGATCTGCTTATTCTAGTGTTTCCTGATCCCTTGACTCGATACTTGACCTGATTGGCAAATGACTGAGGAATAAAAATATTACTTGCTGTTCAGAGCGAAATCCAAGCTCAAATTTTACTCGAGTTAAAATTTGACTGCAGTGTGGTCATCTAGTCAGTGAGAAGCTTTTGGGCATAGGAAAAAATGACTGTAAATGTGTTTTCTCAGAAGTTCTGGGAAAAAGTGCAGTCTAAAGAAAAAGTGCTTTAAATTCGCTAAAACTTGTGTTGATGTTGGGCATGCCTTACTTTGGGCAGGACTTGGATTGCAGTCGCATGGTCCTGTTTTGGAGTGTGTGAATTTCAAGACTGGTAACCTGGTTATGGTTTTACCAAATGTAAATTTTTATAAGCAGGTTAAGATGGCTAATGCCATGAAAATTATAAAGAGAAATGTGGTAATCATTTAGTCTTAATTTGGAATATTAAACTTTTTGAATTAAAAATACTAATGGAACAAGGAAAAAATCCTAAAAATATAACCTCAACCTAAATATATGCCATTGTCTTGGCAACCTCAAAACAGAAGTTAAAATTATTTCTCCTCTTCAGTAAAGTTTCTGCTTAGAAACCAAAACAAGCAGTTTCTTTCAGGTTTTGCAGGAACAGGTTACCAAACTTTCCAGTTGCCTGATGTGTTGGGGTAGGGCTGCCATGACACCAAACCACGCAGCTCAGAACACAAGTGTTTCCAAGTGAAGAGGGAGAGATGGCTCTGTGACCCTGAAGGTTCAGGTCTTTGAAGCAGTTCCTGAAAATGGTCTTGCTGTTAGATGCTGAAAACTTGGAGTGAATGGAAAGGCCCACCACATAAAACATTAAAAAAAAAAAAAAAAATGCAATAGAAGGCCTAAAGAAAGCGCAGAACCTAAGTAATATCCACATGTGAGAACTGACCTCTACAGGTAAAAATAGGGAGAGCAATGAACTGTCATTTCCAAGCAGTGGCAGATCAAAAGTTTGTTTCACTTATCCAATGGCAGGAGTGGAGTTAGCAAAGAGATGGGGGTAACAAAACCAGTTGCAAATGGAAACAGAGTTGAAAATGGCAAAGCATTTATAACTGTTACATTTCTATAACCAAAATCGAATTTTCAAGCAATGTCAGTTGCATGAGGCCAGTTTACAAAGAACTTGGTTGAAAGCAAGTTGAAAATTACATATAGCTTGGGGGTGAAATTATGCAATGAACTATATGGAAAGCAGTTACCTTGATATCATTCAAATATGCCTTTTTTTATAAGTCACTGTGTGGATATGGAAAAAAAAATAGAATATTTTATCAACTGTGGATACTGAAGGCAATAAGGTAGCAAGTGCTGTGGTATGATGACAGGAACAGCCAAACCATCATCAAACAAGATAATCCTGTAGTTTAACAATAGCTGCCCAACAAATGAAATAGAAATGCAAAGTGCTGAGGCCGGTCGCACACGTGGCTCGCCTGGGTCCTCTGTAGCCGCGGGTCGACCGCGCTGGGACGCTCGCTTTATGTGCCCTGATGCCGTGTCGCCGGGGGAAGCGACAGTAGCGGCACCTCCTCGCTCCGGGTCCCGCGTCCAGATGGTCAGGTGAGGAGAATGCGATAGGCCAGCCGCCCTCACGGGTCGGGGGAGACCGGCGTGGACTGCTGACAGACGACTCAAGTTACAATCAGCAGCTGACTTTATTCTGGAAACACACAGCCTATATAGGGTAGGTAAAGGGGAGGAGAAGAGGGAGGAACAAGTTACTGGATTGGATGTACGCTAGTCTTGGGATCCCTGCGGTTGGTGTAGCTCCATAGGTGGGCGGTCCGCTGGCCAGAGCAGATTGTTCCAGCCCTCACCTTCGGGATTCTGGAATGTTCTGGAGTGTTCTTGTTAGGTGTAACGAGTGCGTCGGGCCAGGCCTTCAGCCTGACTGGGACATGCTTGTTTTACACCAAACATAGATTTTTTTCTTCCCAAAACCCTCCTGTACCTAATTCCATATCTTCCTACAAAGTGCCAGAAGTTAAAATCAGTTGATATTATTATGTTAACTGCTCTCTCAGACAGGTTATATTTTGCATGGACTAGACCTGCTGCTACATTTTTAGTGAAATTTGTTATAGATTAATAGCACCACCAAAAGACGTATGTGAAAAAAAGTTCCTGGTAAGAAATTAAAATGCTTAGCTGGAAAGATATGTTAAAAATTGGTGTGTTATCTCTGTGCTGTGAGTGATTGAGGTGCGGAGCTTAAGAACTACTCTGTTGTCATGATTCAGGATCAAGGCATTTACCAAAACATGGAGAAGTTGATCACTCAAGTTCCTGTGGCACTTGATGCTTTCTGAAAGGAACAGCGTCAACAGCTGGCTGTGAATGTGGTTGGATTTTCTGAAGAATACTTTGTACTCTTTCAAATATGACAGAGGTACCAAATGGAAATTATTTGTATTTGCTGACAAATTGAAACCTTCTAGACAGTAGACAGTTGCAAAGCACTGACCGGTGAGTGACATTCTTGACCTTCTGTTATGACCACCTGCGTCTAAAGTACAAAAGGCTCTTTATCTGAATCTTTTTCTTTATGCTATCAAGGGAAAGTTTAGAAAGATGGTAATAAGTATTTTCAAACATTCATTGGAAACTGAGGAAGAGAGTTGGTATAGGCAGTGTACAGGTTTGGTCTTCATTTTTAGCCTTCTGACTGATGGACCTGACCTGGTTGGGTGCAGCTCTGCGATGCTCTGAATGCTTATGTTTGTGGCTTGGTTTTCACATAGACTTTCAAATCCTTGCATGGGTCTGACTATTAATTACATTGTACTGAAACAGTAAGACTAAACTGTAATTTGGATATATATGAGTAGCATATGGAAAAGCTGGTGCAATGGGAGATGATACTGTAGCGGTGGGGGATAGAATTCAGCTCGCATATGAAGCTTCCTTTGGTGTGATGAGTACCACCTTCTACTATTTACATTCATAAAGAGTCTGTTTCATTTTTATTCCTGGAACAACTACAAAAAGTTCTTCTATGGCAACGCTAGAATAGGACATATAAAGTAATCTGTCCTGAGTGTTTACGTGTTAGTGATGACATGTTTAGCATACAGAACTAAACAAAGTTACTTGGCAAGACTGCATTTCTGTGAACTAAAAATAACTTGCACCATTTTTAAACCTGCAAAGGTTTGAAAGTGGAGTTGTGGGGAGAAGAACTTTTACGTATTTCTTTTTAAATTTATATCTGTATTTACATGCATATATACATATAATCATTTTTGGGGTGATAAAAAGGGATATTAAAGTACTGTAGCTTAAATAGGAAAGAGTTTCTGTTTAATCTCCTTTGGCAGAGTTCTGCTTTGTGCAGGGGGAGGCAGCTGCTACCCCAGTGCTTCTCCTGCTCTCCTGACGAGTTAGCACTGCAGCCTCTAAGAGGAAAGGCCCAGATGGGCAGAAGTAGCAACACCAGCTCTTGTGGGCGGCACGTGCGCCCTTCGGGAGAAGCCCCGTATGTCTGGCAGGGAATGGGAGCTGAGCGGCTCAAGGAGACGGGCGTGACTCCTCCTGAAGGAAAGCAACTGGGATTTCTTTTGTATGAAGTTATGCAATACTGATGTATATGCATGAAGTGTATATATATATCCTGTGGCTTAAAGCATCCCAATTCATATACCCTTTTGATTTAATATCAAGAGAAAAATGATTATTTTATCAAACAGCTAAGAATTGCTTCTTTTCCTAGATTGTCTTCAAAGCTGGTGAGAAATTAATCTCAGTTTCAGGACTTATGAATAGCAAAAAAGGTGTTCTGTGATTCAGAGAGTTATTTGGAGGTAGTTTTTTTCCTCTTTTTTCCTACTTTTTAGTAGAATTATAGGAAGGAGAATTTAATAATTGCTTTTAATTTTACAGGCAGCCAGCATCAAGCGTGAAATGACCTTCCCTGCATTTCAACAGGAGGATGTAAAAACTGATATCAGTCAAAAACTGCCAGACCAACAGTTTCTCCTGTTTGCCACAAAGGAGGAAGATTTAAAAACAGCAGAGACCAAAAAAACAAGCAGAATTCATGAGCATGAAAAGGAAAACACTCGCTCTATTTGTCTTCTTGAACAGAAGCGCAAGGTTGTTTCTTCAAATATTGATGTGCCTCCAGCAAGGTAAGGGAAAACTTTTCTTCTTTATTTTGTTTTATTATTTTTAATGCAATATTAGAGGCAGGTTTGATTACTGGTAAGACTGGTAATTCGTTTCTAAACAGTCCAAAGTCAATGAAACGACTACGTGAGAGACACTTTTTGAAAAACTGCAAAGATAGTAGCAGGAGCTGTGATGGTCTGAAATGCAGGACTTTTGTGTTGCCTTGGCTCACTGCAGTGTGGGAGCTGTGTAGAGCCTGCTGTGCTTTAGTCCGCTGACCTGCAGTACCATAGTGTTTTCTGGAGGCTTGATAGTAGTAAGTAAAGAAATGGGTGATGAGAAAGAAATAAAATAACTCTTAAAAGAACAACATATGGAAACGAGATTTGTTTGTTGCTTTATATAATCTACAGTGCCTGAGGCACCCTGAGAAGCGGACATGTCTTAACCATCAGAGATTGGTGCCAGCTTCGGTTTGGCTTGACAAGCAGTGCTTTAAGTGAGAGAGATGAGAATCATCCTACCTGGTAGCATTTTTTTTTTGTCACACCTGCAGCTTGTTATATCCCTGGCTAGACATATTCAGTTGACTTGCAAAGTATTTTGTGAAATGGATTGCTCAGGGAAGTATCGAGGCGGACCTAATGCAAGGAAATCAAATTTGTACAAAATGGGTTTTGTTGGGGTATGATACTGATGATACTGCTTTTTAATTTCTTATTTCTTGAGATTCTACTGTAAAACTTACCTAAGCTTTTGTGACCTCAGCACTTTCATCAGGCATTTTTAATTATGAACTATTAATAGGAAATTACATGGAGAAAAAAAATTATTTAACATGAGGCTTGGTAGACATTACTGCAAAAAAAATTATATATTTTAGGTGGAACAGCAGAGAACAAGAAACTTGGTTAACTGGCTAAGAACTGGTTTTAAAGAAAGGGAGCAAGAAAATAAGGAATCTAAAATCCTTTGGGGAAGGACTGATTTGCTTTGAGAGTTAGAGAAAGAATAAATACCCTAGAAAATACTAGAAAATCAGTACAAAATAAACATATTCAGGTATACTAAGCAGATTAACAACTATCATTGGTGAAATACTGACAGTGAAATGTGCTTTATTTTGCAGGACAGAAAGTTGATAGGAGGTTATTTTTGTTCTTTGTTATTTTGTTTGTTGTTTGTATTGGCATCAGTCTGTCTGCAAAGATTTTCTAAGCCTACTTGGTAAATTCACTTATTCTTACTTCTCAGAGGAATGCCTTTCAAATTTATTTTTTTTATAGTGCTGCTTTAAAAACATATAGTCAAACTGGATATTTTGTTGTTTTTGATTTCCTTCTTCCCTCCCCCCCCCCCCCCCCAAAAAAAAAAAAAAAGGGGCAACATAAAACAGCAAATTTCACCCTACCATCCAGAACTGGATCATCATTTTCCTCAAGTCTGAAGGCAATAATTTTGCCACTTTTACTCTGGCGCTTTCAGGTGATAGTTGCAAAAGAGAAAAAATCCATGAACATTTAGACATTTTTTCCAGGTCCATCTCTGATTTTAAAAAAAGCTAAGCATTTAATACTTGAAAAACTTGGGGTGTTTATTTGATGTTTCCAATGGTGATCAACTCTGTAATGCCCGAGTATGAAAATTTCCATGTCCAGAAACCCATCATAATTGAAATTTTAGTTCCAGAAATGGTATCTTTTCTCGTATTTCAGAAGAGTACCTTGAAACGTCTGGAAGGTTTTGAGTCAAGGGAGTGGTCCCTCATCATTCTTACTCTTCTCAGGGCAGAGCATTTTGCTTCATTTGTATTTTGCTAGATGGTCTGCAAATATTGTGAAAATCAGTTTTATCCCTTTGCTACCACTTTATCCTTTCCCAGTTCTTCTGTTTCTTGTCTTCCCCTAAAAAGAAAGAAAGAAAAAAACCCTCAAGCTTTCTAATTGCCTTTTTATACATTTACTTTGTACTTCCAGATGAAAAGCTAAACCTTAGGTGATTATATACCTTCTGTTAGTGTGACATTAGTTTTTTGTTTTTCATTAAAAACCTCTATTTTCTATATTCTTTTGGTTTATTATATTCACTAGTATTTAGCAGTGTCATTAACCATGATCATAGCCTACTGGATTTTTTGCTATCTTTTCTTTAAAACTGTTGCTACATTACTACAAAATCATTTTTTTTTTATTCGTATAACTGTACTTTATCTGCTAATGAGTTTATGATTTAATGGGAAAATACATAGTTTAATTGAAAATAAGTAAGTGCCGTGTCTTTAGCAACTTTCTCCCATTTTCTCTTTATATTCTTCAAGAACAGCTACAAACAACTTGTACCAAAATAAATCTAGCTGTATTTTATGATGATCATTATGAAGAAACCTATTAGCAGTTACACATTTTCATCCTGTAAGGTTTTCTTGCCCAGTCCCTCCAGGAACACAGTCTGCTGATTCTAGAGTTTGCCATTGATCCGTAGGGCCTGCCGGGCATGACTTGTAGTGCCCTATGCATCTCAATAGCAACACGTGCAGAGTCCCTTAGCCACAGCTCTCCAGGAGCCCCTCTCAAAGATCAAAAGCAGCCTCAGTTCAGCTGTGATGCTCTCCCTAGGAGGACTTCACCATCTACTTGGGAGAGAAAGAACCTGATGCTCAAGTTGTTCTTTTCTATTTATGCAGAGATGTTCTTCTTAATCAGGGATCATTGTATGTGATTTTTCTCAATCTGTTTTTACAAAACTCTGATGTTCTCTTGGGAGAGCAACTTTTCTGTGTTCCACACATTTTGGACAGAATAGATTGATTAGAAAGAATCGGCTATTTGTTGGCTGCTGATGCTTTTCAGGCAAATGGATAAAAGCAAAGGCCAAGAAATAGAGCCTGTACTTCAGAGTTGCTGAATGTAGCATTGTGAGCCTCTGAGCGTTCTAGCCTTCTAGCTCAAAACCACTTTCAAGCGCTTTTTACCACCCTATGGATTGAGTCTTCTCATCTGTCATTTTTTTTTCTGTACTGTTTTTTTTTCTTTTACTTTTTTTCTATTTTTGATGGATTTTTCAAAATGAAAACCATTTTCTTTATGATATAAGAGTTACTCCTAGATTAAAAACTTCAAGTGGATCCTATTTTAGGGCTTCTAGGCACTGAGCACTACTGAGCATTTAGAATTGGCTTCTCCAAATAGCCACACTGGCTAATTATTAAAGCATTATATTGTCACTTTCTTTTGATGAACTTTATTGGTATGCAAGTTGATTGGATTTCATTCAATTTAGAGCTTTGTTATGTTTAGATTATTGGTCTGTTAGCCATTTTAAAGTATAAAAATGATGTATTTCTTGATGATGCTTTCTAATGCTGAATTTTCTTTCCCTTATAGAGGGACTGTATTTGTTCCCATTTATAAGGGCAATGAACACAGGGGTGGTTAAGCCTCCTGTAAATACCATTGACTGGATTTCATAGCTGGATGGTAAAGACTCGTGGCTTAAGAATCAGAAGTCCCCATTGCCAAAGAGCTACACTGGTATTTCAGATGAGCATTATTTTCAACAAATTATCTTACATGTAACTTTAACTACTATAGGAAAAATTATGTTGAAAGATGTCTAATCTATGTCTAATCTATTATCTCTCTTTTTTTCAATCGTTTCTAACCTGTGTTGTATTGTTCATTCATCTGAGAGATTTTGGATCTCTCACTCTATGTGACTGTTGTACTAACTTTGTCACAACAAGTAAGTAGCAGCTTGTAATAGAACCCGTTATGTGATAATTACAATTTATTTTTTTCATCAACCTTAGATAAACTAGCTAGTCTGTCCAGAAGGGTTTCGTTGGGATTTTGTCCATGTGATATGCTTGTTAAAGTGAAGATTTTGGATGAGATAAAATTACTCCTGAGATTTTTCACTTATGCCCAAAGCCACAACTTAATCTCATTGACCAAGCAGATTGCTTTTTCTGGCTAATAATGCTTTGCATTTGATAGTGTTTTTCATCCAGTTTGGTATAACATCAGCTGTGTGTTGCTGTGGTCTTTCAGCCTATTTTGCTATACCTGATTCTGTAAGAGCAGGATGTGATTTAAGAGTGATTGAATTACTGGGAATATGAAGCTTATGTATCAGGAACAAGTTTGTTTCTTGTTGTTGTTTTTGTTGTTGTAGCAACTGGACATCACAAAGTTCCTGTTTTCATAGTTTTCAACCTGTACCCATTCTTCTGATGTGTACAATAGTGTTTGTATTAGGAGAGGGAATATCTAACACATCCAACATATGGTTTCAGGTTTTTTGCTAGTGTTATTGTAAAGCATTTTTACTGAAGACTTGTAATTTCCTTCAGAAGAAATGAAATTCCAGTGAAAAGTAAAAGCACAATAATTTTATTATGCTATTAAAATGACAAGGCTAGCTTTTCCCAGTGCCTGGTATTGTAATCAGTACTTATATATAAAGAACTTTTTTTTTTTTTTTTTTAATTCTTCAAAAATAGGATTCATAATTTTTGCATTCATGCGCTACATACATACACACACACACATATCTCTATGTGCACATAAATATTTCTTGTATATTAATTGTCATACTTAATGTTTTGAATTTCTATTCTTATATTCAAACACTGAGGAAGATTTGTCTTCCTCTGCAGAAGTGTAATTAATTTTCCTTAAAATCTTACTCTACTGGTAGTCAAAAGAAAGAGATGAATTATTTTCTGTTGGATCAAAGTTGCCAAAAGGACAATGATCTCATTACTAAGAAAATTTCAGCAAATTTTTCTGCTGTAGCACAGAGGAAAAATATCTCCCTAGTCTGCAGTGAACATTAGGCAGTGGATATTGAAGAGCTGTATTCAGTAGTCATTGCTGCTTTATCTGTTAGGTATCAGTGTGAATGCGCGTCTTGTTTTCAGACTTCAGTGCCCTTAAAAAAATGGTGTGTAATTTCAAAACACTTTTAAACAGTAGGCAATATGCAATAAAAGTAATTTCTTTGTGGCGTACATTAGCCGTAACACCAAAAAAAATCCTGTTGAAATGCCATCTGTGCTGAGAAAAAAAGTCAGTAGATATGTGTTTTTAAACTTGTGTATCTGTGAAACATGCAGGAATGATACCCTGTATGTAGTTGTGTGGAAGCATGGTCATGGCTAGATTTTATTCAAATGCTATAAAGCTAAAATATCCTAGCCTGTTCAGTGATATTTCACTGTCAGGAAAGACACAAACCTTCACCTTCAAAGGGCTGTTCTATCACTGATCATTATTTAAAAATTATTTTGGGAAGTTAACATCTTTACTTCTGCAGCGCCATCTCCTTAAAACATAAATTTTGCACAGAATAAAAACTGGAGGTGTAGAAAGTGAGACATTTCTATCTTTATAGTAGTATGCTTGCATTATGTACACAAAGATTTTTCACCGTCTTTTTTGTATCCTTAAGACTATTCCTCTACAGTAAAACTCACTTGGTCCTATTGATTTCTTCCAGTAGATAATGTGTAATTGATTTGTAGAGATGAAGGGCTACTCTTACAGCACCTTTTATTATTTTTTATATTAAGGATTTTTTGTTCTCTGAGATGTTTCATATGGATCAGACACCTATTTACCTACTGTTAGTTACTTCACTTTTGTGACAACAAGAATGTGAAAGGATGGAGCATTTAATCAAGATACTAATATTGCAGAGTGGTTGTGGTATGTACATAAGTAGAACATTTATTATTTTTCTGAAATGTTAATAGTTAGTTTTTCCTAATGGACTAGATTTACTTGAAGCAGACCCACATCTTTTTCTGGTTTTAGCAGACTGAAGAGCTTAATGTAAGCTGAGTACCTTCAATCCTTTTTTTAACTCCTTGATAGTTATAGTAATTTTTGACCAGAAATATTGTTAGATAGATATACTCATTAGATAGATATGGTCTGAATATAGCAACTATAATTTTGGTGAGTTGCTAGTGTTTTCAAATAAAATATAATTTGACATAGTTATAAGAAGAACAGTGGAGATGGCAGTGCATTACACAGAATAGCATTCTGCTATTTGTTTATTATTCCATATGGAATTTATAGTTATTTCTGCACAGCTGAATGGCTGCTTTTTGCAAGCTCACAAGTGTTACTGTTTTATGTTCAATAACATTTTAATACATGCTAAATGGTTGGTTCACTGTTTTATGAAACAGTGAGGGTAATATTTTTTTGTTCATTAAGTATACCAGTCAAGTCCATTACTCAAGAAGGTTGACAGTTGTGCATAGGCCTTTATTTTAAATTCTCCTATAGGAATTCCCTATAGGATTCTCATTTTAAGCCTATCAGGAGCTTCCAGCCTCCTGTGCTGGAATGTACTGAGAGAAATCTATGGGTGAAATGTGAGCTTCTAGTATTACTGGCTGAAGAGGAAAGGACATCTTGTAGTACCAGTCCAATACATCCTTAGAGTAAAGGTAGATGAAATGAAATGAGAATAATTAACATGCCCAAGCAAATGTTTGTTTACACTTTCTATAGAATCAACATTTAGAAAAATATTGTTTTTTCCCTCATTTTGGAACAAAGCTTTTGCTGTTAGTGCCTGTATATGAAATTGTTTATTTGGTAACCACATCTTCAAAGTAGCCTTGGTAGGGATCTGAAATTAAAAGTACAGAAGAATATTACCAGAATACCGTAGCAGATTTTTTAATTATTCTTTAGAGTAAATTCTAGGAATCTGAGCATTCCCTTTCCTTCTCTCAAGGAGCATAAAAAAGCCCAGATATAGCTGGATGCTGGAGCTGTATTATCCAATGGAAATTGTTCTTTCCAGTGTGAATGTTGCAGGAGGTTGTTTTGGGGCTGCTGCTGTGCTTTCTGAGGAATAGAGAATAGATGCTTTGAGTAATGGGGTTATTGAATATGGTGAACAGAGTCAACCCTTGATGCTGTTTTTAATAAGATCTTCCCATGTTACAGTACCATTACACTTCATTCAGTTTGGTCTGCTACCCAGTATGTGAGGTCTTTGTGGTTCTTTGAAGAGGAGCAGGTAATGGTGCATCCATTCCCATCATCATGGTATCATCATCCTGGGCAGATGTGTAATTCTAAAGCAATTTGAGTTACAATGTTAAGGAGGGCCTGTCAACTTGAGCACTGGAAGGTGTCCAGCTGGTCATGGTGGCCTTGCTCATCATTCCCAACCCTGTCTCTTCTTCAAAATATCGTGCGTCTCATCTGCGGATGGCCTCCAGCTCACTGAATTCTTACTGTGCTTAAAGGGACCTAAGTCACTATCAATAACTATTTAAAATGAAATAAATTATGTGTTTAGGCAAATGCTTTGACCATGAAATTTCACGTTAAATACTTTGTAATATTTTACTTAATTTTGTATATAAATGACATTCTTCTTCCCATGCTAGGCTTTGATCAGCACTCTGCTGATTTGCTTTGTCTTTTCTTCTTAACTTGATTTGTATTATCACTTTTTTTTCCCTCAATCTTGGATGTCCTTGTGTTTTTCTGATTCTTCTGATTCTTTCCTCCCTTAAAGTTGAGACAGGCAGTGAAGAAGGTTTTGTTGTTGTTGGTTTTGTTTTGTTTAAAACAAACAAGAAGTGGAGAAATCAAGATAAGGGCTGTTACAAGTTTGTCCTTGCCTAGTGTCCCTTACCAGAGTAGAGAGGGAAGTGCCGCACAGTGGCTCAGTGTAAGATGATTCCACATACAGTGAGGAAGAGATAAGGACCCCAATGTGTTTGGCAGATCTTAAGGCTTGTTTTTACTGAAAAGTATCTGTGAAAACAGTTAAGTGTTACTTTTTGATCTCTATGCTTTGATGTTTAAAGAAACTATTTGAATTGCCCTTTCCCTAACTCCTTTAGCTACAAAGACTGTGTTCTGAAGGATGCTGACTTGAGTTCTCCTTTTGCATTTGAAAATGCACTTTTGGATAAAGTGATTTGGTGCCCTGATCCCTTCCAGACACTTGATTTCTTGCTCCTTTGAGCAATGGTGTATTTTCAAGCCACAGTATTCCTTCTTCTCAGTATCTTCTCAGTTCCACTCTTCTGCCTGTCATTTGTCCCTCTTGCATCTTTGTCCCCCTGCCTCTCCCACTGAGGCAGCTGAACCAGGAAAAAATATTCAGCACACGTGCAGGATTTCTCACTAGCTGAAAGCAGGTTGCAGTAGGTTGACTTGCTGGAGCACATCAACAGGAGAGAAAAACGAATTGCAAGCCAAAAAATCCAGCATTGTGTTCATGCCATCTCTTACTTCCCTATATCGCTTAGCTTATTTTATCTAACTATAGTGGTTGCTTATATAGGGTCACCAGGCCCAGGCTCCAAGACTGCACATGCGTAACTCTGATGATAGGTATTAAGTATTTTGTGTAATCAGCAGGTGGGCAGCTGTTTGCGCAAGATGCGCTCGTGTTCTCTTCCCTCGGCTGCCCTGAAATGTCTCTTGCCAATACTTAACCCTCCTCACCTACAGTGTTGCCACTTGAGTCCATGAGAGTAATGAGAGTACTTTTAGATCACATGAATAATAATAATAGTAAGAATATAATCACTGTTGAAAAACCTTTAAAACCATTTAAAATACAAATTAAGTCTGAAGATTTTTGTTTTCTGTAATAACTTGGTTCTCTTGTCCTCACTTCCTCAAGTGGCAAGCATGATATCCTTGTGCATTTTTCTGCTTTTCTTTTTTTATCTACTTTTTAAAATTAAAGTTTGTCCTAGCTAAATCTGTCTCTTGATATTATGCAAACTTACTAAGCATGTGGCCTAGAATTGTGTCCTGTTGACTCACGGTGCTCTCCAGCTTCCCACATACCCAGGCAGTGCTAGGGATTCTGTTCCTCCCACATTTCTCCCCTTTCTGCTCCTTTAGTGGCTGGGTCACTGCTCTACCCAGCCCTTAAAAGTAAGCAGTCTTCAGACCTCACCCTCTTTCAAATATTTGGCATTTTTTGGTTGGACATCTAAAACCTTCCCTTCAGTTCCAGCAAGGAATACGTTTTCCTTCCTTTGGCTGTTAGCTTTGTCCTTGAAAGATGTAGTTCCACATATTCTACAATTATACTCTTCCCTTGCTTTTGTGACATGTGTAAGTGATATTTGAGATAAATTGTATTGTGTTGAACTAAGGAATTGCATTGTTAAAAACTCCTGTTCTCATATTATGCACGGAGTATATTTGTGTGTGTGGAAAAGGTCCAGATAGCCTTTTCATGCTCTAGCACGCTGGAGCAGAAGCATCTAGAAGCAGCTCAGTGTCGTGGTGGGAAGCAAGTAGCTTAGCCAACAGCCAATCTGCCTGACTAAATACTTAAACACAGACACTACTTCTCTTGTTTTTTTCAAAATCATCAACATTTGTTGTATATGCTGCTTATAGGTAACTTTTGTTTCTGGAGGGGAAAAGGAGACACTTTATTTAAGCAGCGAACAACAGGCCAGAATTCTTATCTGTTTTGCTCTGTGGTACGGTTCTTCCATGCTCTGTGAGGTAGCTGAGAGCAGCAACACGCTGTAAGCCAAGGCATCTGCATATACGTGCCAGGATACGTTTCTGCGAAGCACTACATCACAAACAGGACGATTAAAGCTCGCTGAGTAACCCCTGTGGTGAGACCACAAACAACAAACACGTTGTGTTCTTTCTATAAGCAGTGACAGACAAATTGTTCCTGATTGCTGTAAACAGAACAGCCTGGAGAAAGAGCCAGACTGAAGCAACTTATCTTGCTAGTTTAAAAAAAAAATACATTAAAAAAGCCAAGTGACCAAAAAGTCTATTGAGAGCAACCATTATAACTAGGTGGCCAATTTTCCCTGTTCCTGAGCCTGCCATGTGTTGTGAGCTCTGATGAGCTCTTTTCACTGTCTTCAGTTACACTGTACAAACGTACTTAGTTACCTCTGCTCCAGTGTAGAGTTCACGAGAGCCTTTTGCAGGAGGGCAAGGACCACCTCGTCCATGAGCTGCATGGCCTTGGCGCTGCTGCCCCGAGGCCACGCTGGGGTCTCCTCCTATGCGCGCTGTCAGGGCTGTCGTGTCACCTGCAATGCCCCTGACAGTCACGTGAAGTTGTGGGGTTTATAAAAGGCACTAGGGAAAGCTGTGCTGTGGCTGGCAGAGACTTTTCTTGAAATATATGTGCATAAATATATGTGTATATATATATTTACATGTATGTTATTATTACTGAGCCTTTTTTTGTTAGAATTGTTATAATTTTAATTGAAAATATTTAAATACATTTTGAACAACCTTAAACTTGTGCCATGTTCTGTTTTAAATATGCTGAGTACTCTTCCAAACTCCTCCTTTTAAGAGATGCATGGCTGCATGTTTTATTTCTGGTCTATTGGAGGATTTCCTGTATTGTCACCTATGCCAAATAATTGCTTACTTATTATACTTAACCAGCTTAACTTAAGCTGGAGCTTAACCAGTATTGCCACAGAGATGTTGTCTAGAAGCAATTAATGTAGTAGATAATGGTATTTTTTGAGTTAAAGAATTGAAACAATAAAAAGAAGTCTGTGAGGCCCTTCACAGACTACATAGTTCTTCTCTTGTCCTAGAGTATGATGAGGTGCATATATACTCTTTAATAACTGCTTTTCTAGCCTGTTCTAAAAAAAAATGTTAATTATTGACAGCCCATCGTTCTACAAGGTATTTGGTTCCAGGGTTCAAATATTTCTCCTGACAGACTTTTGTTTACAGTTTGAACCAAAACCTCCTTCATTCCTTTTTCCATCCGTTACTTCTTGTCCTGACCCTGATTGTAGCAGAGCTCTAGGGAACTTTACAAGCACAACTTTAGATACTTGGAGCCTTTAAGCTCTCTGTGAGGAATCTGTGGATCCTAAAACCTGCCGTGCATCTACATTTAAGCATCTACATTTATGTGTTTTTTTTTTTTTTTTCCTCCTCTACTGCAGTTCTCCAGTTTTAACATAAAAGGTAAAATAGAAGATTACACAAGCTCCTTGATTGAACATTATGTGAGGTTAGTGAGTAGAATAAGCAGGCAAATCTACTAATGGTAGATCTACTAAATCTACTACCACTTCTCAAGTGGTAACAGAAGTAACAGGTTCTGAAACCTGCGTCCAGCCTTTGATTCCTAGGAAAGGGAATATAATGTTTTCCACATTGTATGGGCTTAGTTGGACCTAACCCAATCTGTTGTTGCTCATGTGTGGCTGGAAGCCCAGAAGTGCCACTGTTGTTCTCTCAGGGTGGTATAAAACTCATTTAGAGAAACCATATCCGTTGTTCACTTGCAACACCAAATCTTATTTATAATCACTGCTAACTCTGCAATTTAAAACTAGTGTTTTTGTTTGTTTTTAAATGTATGTTTATATTGAGTGGTTGGAGCTTAGAGGAAGGCCAGCATCTCTTGTTTTTCACTCTGATAGAGCTATCCTAGGTTACAGATACTAAATGTTAAATATAGTTTAGTTGCTCCTTTTACCTCTCTCCTTCCCTCTGTGCTCCCCCAAGTGCCCATGTTTGCTTTCCAGAGGAGTGCACCTGGAGGCAGGGACACATTTGCCATGCTCAGTGCTTCCAGCCCAGTTTGTTTACAGAAGGTGTAAAGGCCGTGCATTGTGTTGTGCTCAAAGGGAAGTATGGGGGTTACTGGCAACCAGCCATACGTTCAACTGTTCAGTTGGATGCTGGGGCACTGAGGTAGCTTTTGGCAACCTCACGAAACACTCACTGCAAACCAGTGATGAAGCTTCAGTTTTTATAGCTAAATACACACGCACATATGCACACATATATGCACCCAGTTCCTTGTGAATGGGTGTTTGAAAAGCCCATAGTTTGAGGTGGCTTAGATGAGTCACAAAAATTATTCCTATTTTCTCTTCGCAAAGGTGCTTTAATGGTTCTGTATGAGAATTGCTTGAATTTAGATGATGGTTTAATCAACAGCTCTGTCTCCATAAAAGTGAAAGATCATTTCCTACTGTGTGTTTTGAGGTGTGTTTTCCGGTTGCAATTTTGCTAAGTAGATCTGAAAAGAATAAATTCCTGTGTACTTTTTCTTGTCCATATGTTTTTAATATTTGGTACTTATTCTGCAATGCATCTTATTGGTGCGGTGTATAAGATAAAACAGAAGATATTTTCTGTTTTATAATTGAACTTCTTTGTGCATGCATAGGGAGATGGCAGTTTATTTTGGGGAAAGATGAAATTAGATGCTGATATTTTAAGAATTTGTCATGTCCACAGCAGTTTGTCCGAGGTAGTAACTGTACTGATCCTAATAACACTTAGCAAGGCATTTTTGTGATGTGGGGCTGTATTAGCATATATGGTGCATTAGTACATATTAAAATAACAGAGAATAGTAACCAATCCCCCTTTAAGGATGTACAAAAAGTGAGGTATCAGCAGGTGGTGTCCACATGGTAAGGCAGAAACTGTATAAGAATTAGAAATAGAGAATTCCTGAATCCCATCTCTGCCCTCCTACTAATTCAGTTTCCTAAGCACCATCTTCTCCTGCTTTTATGCTGCTTTTATCACTTTCTGTCTGAGGTTCATGATTGGAAATTCCACCTCGAAGTCGAGCTGTAAAGCAGAAGAAAAAACTTCAATATAAAACCGAAACAAAATACCACATCCCTCGTGAAAATGTATACTCCTATTTGAGAAAAATACAAGGGAAAGAGAATCCACAGAAACTCAAGCTCCAATGATTGGTGGTACTGTTTTAAAATCAGAACGTCCTGTAGTAGAATTTAACTCCCCATCACTGAGTTTTGTGATGTGTTTTACAGAATCATGGAATCAGGTAGGATGAGAGGTACTTCAGATCAGGCTCTTGCCTGGTCCAACCTCCTGCCCAAAGTGGCCCCCACCGAGCAGGTTGCTGCCACCCTCAGCTATATGTGATCTGAATCACTGGCAAGGTTGGAAATTCCACAACTTCTCCAGGCCCCTACCCTCATGGTAAAAACTTTCCTTCTTACGTTATGTCAGTTTTTCAGGCTATTAATTTTTTTTAATGAAATTTAATTTTAAGAAAGAATATAAACCTTTGGTTTGCACAGCTGATGAGCAGCCCTGAATCCTTATAAATACTGCTTTTTGACCCCAGCGTTGTTTCTGGACCGTATGTATGGAATTTTTGTATAGTTTCATGGGCTTAAGTGTTTTGTGTAGGATTAAATTAAGTTCTTGGCATATACCACATGAAAAGAAACTGCAGACAAAAAGCAATGTATATAAATTAATTACTTTAAATACAAACCACCAAAGCAAGCACCTGTGGAGAATCATCTTGTTCAGTATCTGAGGTTGTTTGTGGAAGAGGTTACAAACAGCAGCCAAAGCCTCATTTCAAAGCTACTAAAATAGCACTGTGGCTTCTAGCAGAGTGGAGTTAAAAAAGGGAGCTGCAAAGCGATTGCTATTACTGGCCAAACATGCAGGTGGTGAACTCTGAAGGGCTGTGAGGGAGCTGGTGGCTTTCCACAAGCTCTATCCTCTTCCATAGCCTCTGGAAGTCCTGTCTGCTCCTGTGAGGATGGTCAAAACTTAGACTCCAGAGTTATTCCACTGGTTCTTCCAAATGTAGTTATTCTCCTTGGGTTCTTTAAGCTGGGGTAAATAAGCAAGTTGCTTTGAGTCATTGTGTATTTAAATGTATATAAAATTTTAGAGTATAACATATGGGCAAAGAGGTTTGTTTTTATAAATGTGGAACGCAAAAACTGCCGAACAGATTTAGCTGAAATACTCCATATAAACAACCCACCCATCTCTCTGGGTTGAAACCAAATCTGCAAATGTCTGGGCCAAAGTGAATTTGTTTAAAAGTCTTTTGGAGTGGCTGGAAAGGTTGGGTTCCTTTTTCAATAAGGTTAGTTTGCAGTTCACAATGAATCTTTACGAGCTGCCCATTAAGTAGATTGGGGTTCTAGGACTGTTGTTGCTGAGGACTGGCATGAGCCATGGAACTGGAGAGGCAGGGCCTAGAGCGGTGACCTGCTTGCTCAGTCGGGCCGCTGTTACATCACCTTAGACAAACTCCAGTTATTGCTGAGGAAGATGCAAGAGGTAGAGGGAGGTGCTTTGGTACCTAGCACATGGGTGCTCTGGGGGCTGCTTGTGAGGGCATCTGCTTGGCCTGTGCGAAGACTCCTCTGCCCTGGGAGATCCCTCCGGGTGCCGGGCATTGGAGAGCAGATCCTACTGCCATGTTGGGTTGGTACCTCCTGCTGCGAAAAGCCAGAGCATGACTGCTTGTCCAGGCTGCCCATGCTCGGGGGACTGCCTTCGTCAGAGAAAATAAAGCACTGGGCTATTAATCACTACCACAGGGGCTTTTCGGTGAGAACTGTGTTTCCTGATGCAGATTCGTGTTCTGTCATTTGCTAACAGATTTTACGCTCTTCAAAACATTTTTCTGTTACAAAAGAGCTTATAAATGCTCTACTTTGGAAGTTTGCAGATTTTGTGTATCTCAGTGTAAAAAAAAAAAAAAAAAAAAAATCTTCATTGCTAAATTATGTAATATGCATGTTACAGTGAAGTAGATTTTTTTTCTTTCCCTTATGTTATCTTAAGGCTGGAGACTTAAGAGAGAAGAAGAAGAATCTCTTCTCAAGTATGGATGTTATAAAAAAAAAAAAAATGTGCATCAGGCCATTTTTCATCTATATTAGTGCAACTCTTGTTCTGACTTTCCCAGGTTACTTTTAGCCTATTCAGATCTTGGTTTGCTGCATCTCCAGTACCCATATATCTGCAAATTCAGTCATGCTATAAAATATACACTGAAGAAGCATCCGAGAGAGAATACTTAATAGAATGTTTTGGGATTAATTTGCTGAAAAATAACTTCTAGGAGACTTAAAATGAGCTATTCCTGGTGTCTTTGCAACTACTGTAATAAAAATGATTCCATACGCTATCACTGGTTCTTATGTCTTATTTACCAATATAAGTAACAATATAAGTAAATATAAGTATATAAGTAATATAAGTAAATAAAAGTAAATATAATTTACTTATATAAGTAAAACAATAATACTGTTTCAGTTTTGTTTTTAGCATGACTGTCCAAGCTAAGAACCCTCACACAAGAATTGCATGGCATGAAAATGTGTAAATGACTCTGATCACTGTCTAATAAACTCTTACATAGTACAGAGAAAGTGGAGCTATTTTATTCCATTTTATCTATTCCATAGATTTTTTTTAAAAGCATTGCTTAGCAAAAGAAAACCTTGGATTTAATAACCAATGCAACAGTCTGAAATACCATTCTAATCCTGTAGTCCTTGTCTACTGTTTATCTAGCAGCAAGCATTAATGGGACTCCCAAAGTAAAGTATTAATTTAACATATTTCAACCAGAATAGCTATATTCAACCAAAGTAAATGGAGCTTTTTATAACAGATGTAACAGGCAGGAGGAGCGTAGTAGAGCAGAGTTAGCATTATCTTGATTTTGGTGCAAGAAGCATTCTTAAAACAGGCCGGTACCTTGGTTCTGCTTTAAAGCCTTTTTTGTACAAATGACAAAAGTTATGTTATGGTGGATTGGTGATTTTTCCCTGTTAGACCAGTGCAGCACAAGAACTATGCTGATTTTCTTTCCCCTTTTTTATTACTAATACTTTATAATGCTTCACTGCCAAGTAGAAGAAAACCTCTTCCTTTGAATGAAGTTGTGCAATCAGAGAAATTATGTAGCTGATGAGGAACTGGAATCTTCAGTTTATCAAGGTCTTCTGAAATCCTGTCCTAGTCTGAGGTCCCTTGTGCTTTACCCACAAATATTTACAAACTTTTTTTAGTGACTCCATATCTTTTCTACCTCCGTCCTACTGATGGCTAATTTCAGTCAGCAATCTGGGAGTGTATCAGCTGACGTTCCCAGATCAGGGATGATGACTGCTCTTCATAGTGATTGGACTTCTCTGTTCCTCACCAAGCGTGTGTTGTGCTTGTGCTTTGCTCTGTCATTGCCAGCCGGCTGTTGCATCATCCTTGGCTTAGCCCAGGAGGGGCTGACTCCCTCCTGGCTACCACAGGCTCTATACCCCTCAAGGCACTTTGCTACAGGTGCCTTCTCATGCACCATGACCACTTCACTATTTACCCTTCACAATCTCTTCAGCTTGTTTTTCCTATCCTGCTCTGCTATACTTTCATTTATTTGGGACAGTTTTCCTTCTTTTTCCCCTTCCCCCCCCCTTTTTTTCACTTAAACTTAGTCATCATTCTGTTAACAATCATTTTGCCTTCCACTGCTTAGCTCCTCTCAAAATCACCACTCATTTTCCAGCAGTCTCCGCTCGTTTTAAGGCTTTTAGCAATAAAGGCCCAAGTCTGTAATCACTTTTGTACCATCTAAACTCTTAACAGGTTGCTTCATGTCTCTCTCTTGCATATTATTCATGAACTTGCCTATATGAAGCTCTGGGTGGTTAGCACAACCTCCCTTGTTCTGCTTCTCCATGATCTCCCCAAAAGCCTCCCTTAAAGCTTGAGGACATCTTTTCACTTTGGGGTGTGCACTGGCTTTTTCAAGTGGTTAAGATGTGCCTGTCGAGCCTCAATTTTATGGTTTAGGACTGTTTATAATTAAAGTGAGATTATCAACTTGACTATCAAAGTGAGAATCATTCTGCACTTTTGAAAGAAGCAGAGATACAGGTCCTTCACACAGGTTGTTGTATGCAAGTTTTAGTGCAACAGTCAACAGAAATAGTCGCGACAGGTTTTGTCTACTGCTTTATAGAAGAAAGATGTTCTGGATTGGAATGTCTGGATTGTACCAAGACGAATATGCTCAAGTTACTGTGTTTTGACTTTGTTACTGGCATTTTCTATATTTCATTTATTATTTCATTTATATATTTTTACTTGGAGAAGCTTTTCGAACACTAAAGACTAAAACTTCATGGCATTAGTCATTACCTTACATTAATTCATTCGCTGGGGCTGCTTGAAGATGCAGGGAAAGCTTTTCTTCAAATAAAAAGGTTTATTTCTAAGTTATGTATCTAAAATTACTTTAATGAAGCAAGAGCTCAACTGGTGTGTTTGTTCATGCTTACTTCGGCAGAGAACAGCAGTGTAGCAAGATGGAGAGATCTGCGGTTTCATTTAAACTTTCACTTTCTCCTTGGGCTTTGTCCAAGAAGACTAATTTAAAGCACTTTTTTTTTTTTTTTTTTTTTTTTTTTGAGGGAGGAGGGGGAAGGAGGGGTGAATAAGGAAGCTCTGAAGAAGTATGTATGTAATGCGATAAAGCCACAAATTTTGGATCCAGGGGCTAATTGCCCGGTAGTTTATGTTTACATGGGAGATTTCAGAACAGTTTATTATTATACAAAGTCTATTTATAAGGTTCAAAATCTAAACTTGGATCAGAAGAAATATTTTGGCTTGCTCTCTGTTTCTTGCTCTCTGAAATCTTCAGTGCAATAATGTGCAGATGTTTACCCACTTCTGGGCAGGATTCCTTGCAGTGAAAGGAGATTCAAAGACTGGAGGCTTTATATACACACTGCTGCTTTTTGTTTTCCTGGGCTATAATTTGTTGAAGATACCGAGTTAGGACGATCACTGGACTAAAGGAGCTGTGCATCTCTCAGTAACATTAATAGTGGTGAATTCATTTAAAATTCTTACTCTTTTCAGTATTAAGCTGTGCCAAATAAAATGCTTAGCCAGCATCCTACCTGCTCCTTCTGGTGAGTGGTGGTACTGATTTCTGCAGCCACTGGTCACGGTAGATCCTGCTTTTGTAGCAAGAGCACCTCTCTCCCTAAATTGTTTCCCCATATCTTGTCAGGGTACCAGCTTCAGCTGTTCCACTTCTCAGGCAGCAAGGGGCTTTCTGTTGCTTCCCCTTCAAGCCTAGATGAGAGACACCTGCAACACTTGGCTTCAGAGTTAAGATTATGCTGTAACATTTTCCAATGCACCATTAGCATTAAGGAGCATCTTGTTCTCACATTTCTCACATTACTGTGTCATCACTGCCAGATTTACTGGTTTTGTGTCTTGTTTACTGGTTTTGTGTCTTGTTTATATTTGTTTTCTTGTCATGTTGATTTTTTTCTGTTAGTCTAAAGAGATGTGATCTTCTTCAGACTCCTGTTTTAATTTCCATGTCATTCTTTTGTGTAGGTTTCTGTGTGTAGAGCTTTTCTTGCATTACCAAGAATTCACTCTATGCACTTTTCCTTCAAACAGAGACACGTCTAAATCTCTGCTACGGATTTTAGGTAGCAGAGCTCAACTATCAATTTGAAACTGAGAAAATGCACTAATTGAGAACTATGACTAGCAAGCCTGTAACCTTCTGAGAGCCTATTCTGTCATTCTTACACTGAACAGAAACTTTGAGGTTTGATTTTTACAAGGCAAGAGATGAAGTATTGCACATTAAAAGTACTTCACTTAGCTTTGGGTAGACATGTTGATTTATCTTGTTTATTATAAAAACTCCTGCACAATTGGCTTCAGAGTAACTGCAGCACCTGGCTTTTGCTGAAGGATAGAAAATAATACATATAATCTTTTTTTTTTTTTAACATCTGTGTCTCTAATACATGGAAATTACAGAAAGGATTTTGTGTCTGTAAGAGGAGTACATGCTGAAGTTTTTAACTCTTCTCAGAATATATTTCTTCTGTAAATGTATTCTTATTTCATTCTATACAATCTGGATTTATGTAGCACACTCCTACTCATAAGGGAGGAAGAAACCTGGCCTTTTATGGGTAAATTCTACATCGTAGGTGAAATAAGAGGGACAGGTGCTTCCCATTTTGTTTTGCTAAGTGGTATTCTAGCTGTATGGGGCACCCGAGCTGTGCTTTTTTACTCACATCTGCAATTTTGTAAACTTCTGAAGCAAAATGTGCGGAAAATTCTCGCTGTCCAGAAGTGAAATGTCCAAAGAGGAGACAGAGGAGATCTAAGACTTTATTCGAA